>BHFT01028444.1:0-32434 GCA_004320025.1 Laticauda laticaudata
GCATCCGTTGGGCAGTGTGACATGGGCTTTAGATGTTGATGGAAGAGGTATATAGCTGGATGTCATCCGCTTACTGGCATTAGCCTCTTTCCCAATTTTATTTTTTCCTGGCTTCAGGCGATAGCCTCCAGGTTATAAATCTTTTTGTCCTTCGGAGCAGGAGTCATACATGCATCAGTTGGAAATCCTTTGGCAAGAAGCATAGAATATTCACCATCATTGTCATCATCACCTGGGTGGGGTTGTATGTTTAAAAGTACAAGGTTGGTGAAAGCTACACCTCATATAAACATGGTGTTTGTTTGTGATTATGTGAGTGCATATATACAGAGAGAGAGAGAGGGGGGGGAGAGAGAGAGAAGTGGCTGCTTTCTATAATTCAAAGGCTACATTAAGAAGAATTGCTTTTGTAGATACTGAGTACTCCTGGAAAGCCATTCTATCCATAATTTAATAAGAATAAATGGGCCCATTTTAAACCTCTTTGTTCATTTAAATTTCGTGGGGAAAGTTTCATTACCCTTTTCCATACCTGTAATGCATCATTTCCTTTAAAAACTAATCCGTGTGTGTTTTACTTTAAAAATCATCAGGTCTAAATTTCCAAAATGAATGCTGGGTGATTTCTGCACATTTATTATGGGGAGTTCTTTTGGTAGAATAGCAGTTTCTCTTAATTTCTCAGCTGTCAGAGACATATGGGACCTTTCTAAGTAAAGCTTTAGTTGGAAAGTGAAAATATACTTGATTTAATACCTTTCTGCTTGAATAAGAGTTATTTAACCTTTGGAAAGGCTAGAAATATTTTCATGATGGTTAAAGCATTTTACAGAGGAAAAAAATAATAAATAATAAAATAATAAATAATAAAATAATCTAAAAAGTCAAGAAGCTTCCTTGTGTATCAAGTCACCCTATTATCTATGGAGTCTGGAAGGACACCTAGTGGAAGACTGACATTTCCTATAAAAAGGGGGAGGAAATCACCTGGATCTCACTTTCAGTCCACCAGCCCTGGTGTTCAGACCTCTTCAGCCTTGCTCTCTGCTCTTAACAGCCATTTCACATGATTCTTTCAGTACCACATGGAATCATTATCACCAGAACATCTTTATTCAGAGCCGACCAGTCATTCACACCAGAAACCAAGCAACCCTTCTTCAGGACATCTTTCACCTTTCTATGGGAAAGAAAAAGGAGGCAACCTAACAGAAGTGAGAGGTCCCGACGATGATATCCGTGAGAAAAAGAGTCGGAGTGTTTGGGAACACTCAATATAAGTGGGACGCAATGACAAGGCTGATGGTGGAGCATGACCGCGAAGCGAAAGATACTTGTGCATTCACATACGTGCGTAGCGCATAGTTTGACAAAAGTTGTGAGCTCTGAGACCCAGGTGAACTAAAGCAGAAGACACCATCCACACAATCCGGCCTGGGCCCCGACTGAAGGGTTGGCAACTGACTCTGTCGCCTACCATTGGTCCTCGGGACCAATACGTACAGAAACCTTGCAGTACGCCTGGAGGGTGCCACACAACCCATAGCATTGGTGGTTGGAGACGTGGCTCCCAGGCCATCAGTCTAAAAAGATATCTGGTGAGGAGCCTTCCTTCCTCAGTTGTCCGCACCTTAAAAGGTCTTGTGGAAAGTTGCAGTAATATGGTATCTTAGATGTTCGAGAACTTCCCACAGCCCTAAGATGGAAGCCTCACTGCAAGCAAAGCTCCAGATCATGTCAAAAAGTGGGTCCACTCTCATTTCAATCAAACGGGCTTTTTCTCAGCATATCCTCATACGCCAATGGTCGTATGCCATCGACTAGCAAGTTCTGAACATAGATGCTTCGAGGACTAAAACAAATGATCCAGTCTTCCAGATTGCACCGAGAAAGTTATCATTTTGCCCAAAAGTGATAGCGGCACAAAAGGCAGTGGGTGGCACTGGGTATAGATACAAACGGCAGACCCTTTCATCGAAATGGAGCTCTTACAACAAGAATCACTCACAGATTCCAAGTAGAATTACTGGTTCAATATTCATTGAAACCCCCTTGCCCCCCCGCCACCAACTCAATGTGCTGAACTACTGTTCTTAAATCAGTAGGGAGATGCCTCATGGTAAATTTTTCTAAAAATTATCACCTAACAGGCCCTACCTCGCCAGGAGCCCATTTAACTTAGAATTGCAACACCGATGCCTTTCCACCCGTGAGGGGATTTCAACCTACATAGGGCTGTACAGGGGCAATGAACGTGTGTGGTCGACATATCGTCTGATCGGAAATAATGCGCTTGGCACACAACACACTAAATGTTTCTCTAGGTCATTTTGAACAAATATTCTCTCCACCATGTTCGTTCCAACGGCCAGCAATCACATCCCCACCGCCCCGTGAGGAGCATCCCGTGGACGCTATGCCTGCATCCTTCTGCAACCAATCTCTGCTCAGGCTCTGAAGTCCCATGGTTTGCATGAATTCTGGGTTCGTAGAAATTCAATATGGCAGCCGATTTTTAATTTTATTAATCCTTGTTTTGAAATTTCAGTTTTTTGTAACACATACATTAAATACAGTATGGCTTGTTGCCCTGCCAGAAATAAAGATGATTGGTCACTTCAAAATCAAATACCTGGCAGCAGCGCTCACACCTTAGTTGTTGCTGACAGGCCTTGTGGATTGGTTTCAGCTAAGGGTGGGGTGAACCTGGGACTGCCGCTTTTGGTGATGCGACGGCATCAGGGCGACCTTTTGTGATCACCCGCTGGATTGTGCCGGGACCGCCAACAGAGCCCTCACGTTGTACGCCGGGCGAAGAACCAGACCCGGCACACAAGCCCAGTCCGGAGACCAGTGTGGGCAAGGAGAACACATGGAGTGCAGGTTTTGGAAATGTCTCACTAGACAACCCCACCCATCAACGGCGGAGCGCATAGGGGGAAGACAAAGGCGGGTGAGTGGTCCTCAAACGATGGACCGGCAATAGGTGGTACGGAACGTAAGCATGTGGCAATTGCCTCTTCCCTTCAAAGTTCCTATCACACTTCCCCACTGGGATGAGATTGTACACATTATGATGAACTGGGAACTTCACACATGTGACATAAAAGGCGATTAATAGCAAGTTGTGTTCTTAATTGAGGGATGGTGATGCGGATAAAAGGATTAGAAGATGTCTTCATGAAATATAGGTAATAGGTGGGCAGCTTGGGAAGGGTGGACACCTTACCAGTGTCCAACTATGCTATGTCGAACTGGGAGGACTGTAATCTATAGTCCCACCCATCTACTACCTCCATCCCACAGGTAGATCAGCCGCTGAGCCCGAAATGACTACCTCCCCAGCGTCTTAACCTATCCAGGTAATCACCTGTCCTATCCCACAGCCAAATCCTCACGTTAACCAAATAATTTCCAAAAAAAACTTTCCCTTTAAGTAATCGTTTCTTTGGTACATGTGCCCAAGTGTTTGTGAGTCTATAGTCCACGCATTTATTAATAACAGTAGTAAAAGGTTGTAGAGGACATTTATTATAAATAAAGGCAAAAGTACTCCGAGACAAAAACGGGAAAAGTGTCCCAAGCAATCTAAAGTGCACAGGGTAACAACTCACACTTCTCTGGCAATTGTGTCTTAGATGACATCCTGGAGAGGCATGTTCTATGATCCTAGGGTTGAAATAGGAAACAGGGACTCGAGGTTGGAGGAGCAGTGGAGGGCTGGGAGGTGCTGGTCTGGTAGGCGCCATTGGTGGTGCCTGGTCCCCGAGAGGCACCAACAGGAACTGGTGGTGTGTTCAGAGGCTCATAGAAAAGCTGCAGTCGCAGTAGTATTTGAGAGGCCCTTCATCCGGGACCTGGGATTGTTTCATGGCTACAGGACCGATGAGGTGATGTTTCTGAGGCCGGCTGGCTGTGGGGGTGGAGGAAGGAGTGAGTGGGGATGTCTGGTGTGCCAGTTGGTGCGAGGGTGAGGCATCTGTGGCATGCGAGGAACTATCTGTGTGTCGTGTGACATCATGTGAGCAGTATTATTGGCACATTGGCATCGTGAGTTCAGAGTACGATTCAGAGAGGTGGCACCTGACTGGCAAAATGCGAGGAAACCTGTGCCTGAGTGGGAAGGGCTGCCTCTGTTGAGGGAGAGTTCTGGTAGCCTAGCCTGGGTAGGTAAAGGGGCTGTTCGAAGCCTAGAGAAAGGGCTGTGACCATCCGCCTGGGGTGGAGGATCAGTGAAGTGGGTGGGAGCAAGTTCAGTTGAGCCTGGAGGTGGCGCAGCAGCTGGGACGTGATCCTCTCTCTTCGATGCACCTGGTAACGGGGCTTGGGGCATAGCCAGTGAGGTCTGGGGGTGCTCGATAGGATGATGGACGGGCTTGCGTTAGATAGGCAATACTACAAAGTGTACCAGCTGAGAAGGAGAATGCGCTGGTTCTTGCTGATGGTGTCTGATAACCAAGCAGGACAGTATGGCTCTGTCCCTCCGGTCTGCCTCGGCCTGCTTTCTGTGGAGTGCTGGACGCTGAAGGTGGGTGTGGGTTGGTCCTCTGTGTCCGCTGCTTCATTCTGACCATGATGTGTAGAGAGAATTCGCTCCATGTCTCCCGGCACTAAGGAGGTGTGCGCAGCTGTCAGCGGCCGTATACTATTTGCCGGGGTGACTCTGCGTGGACCTGGCCCGACACGGTTGCTGTCTCCTGCAGAAGAGGACTGGGCCTCTGTGGGCTGTCCTGAGAGTGAAGGGCCAGACAGAAGGGGCTGCGGGTGGCGGACCTCATCTTCAGGAACGACTGCAACTTGATAGATCTCCTAGGTTGGTGAGGATTTGACGTGGGCTTGCAGGACTGTCTGTCAGGTCAAACTTCCCCGAGCACAAGGTGTAATGATGCTTTTTCAACCACCCGAAGTGAGGACATCACAGAGTTGTAGCCCAGCTCTTCCGCCTTGCTAGTCTCCAGCCGCTTGCTTCACGGCTTGTGTCATCGAATAGACTGTGGCCCTTCCTCTACATATACTCCATTACATTCAATGGGCCAGCACCATATCTCCTTCAGTGCTCCTCTCGATGGAAGTACATGAGGCTTCGCCTTATCTCCTTTTAGCTTGAGCCACTTCCTCTCCAACTGGCTAGGGCTTCATCGGAAAGGGACATTAGAGAGGCTGGTCAACCACAGACATAGCAAAGAGAAGCCAGAGGAGAAACAGCATCAAGCAGACAAGAGAAGCAGCAAGCAGAAGAAGTAGAAAGAGCAGCAGCAGCATAGCATGGCAGAAGCAGAGTACAGCCACGCGAAGAGAGGGTGGGATGGTGCGAATCTAACTCGTGCCAGGTCTGCAGTAGAATGGAACAGCTCTCTCTTTCCGCCATGGTAGCTTGAGAAGATGTCTCTGGTAGCAGGTCTTTTCCTCTCCTGAATGCGTGACCATAGTGCGAGCCTCCTTTTATTTCCGTAGGGGCATCGATGCAATGCATCCATCCCATGCACGTAGCAGTAAACACTACTACTACCTGCGTCAAATCCAACTCAAATAGCACCGCCTTCACAGCAATCGCGTGCTCATCAGCATGACGCATCGCTATCTGGCAATACCATCTAGTCATGCCTACGACACAAAATAACTCATTAGAGCATCTTTCGATAATTTGACGTCACGTATTTGCACTATGTCTCCTCACAGGAAGCACCTCACACACATGCCGCTTTGCAACCCGTCTTTGGCTTCCGTTGAGTTATCTAATTTTAACATCCCGAGGCGCTACGCTCTCTCTCTCTACTAAGCCTGATGTTTCCCGTTCTTTTTCACCGTTTCAACTAGACAAATCAAATGCTGGAGAGCACTTTTTGTAAATGAATGGGCATAACAAACGGACTGGAAACATTTGCTCGGGTCCGCTGTGTCCTTTTTACATACCGTTTTGGCATGCGTCGGGCAGATGTACTCCTTAGAAAACTAATAAATTTTCAGTATTTCTTGTCATTCCTGATGCTCAACCACAAAGTACATTGACTTCATCCCATAGTTTTGTAAAGTGTGTCTACTAATAACTACATGCTAATATCAATCCAGCCTGGTATAGATTTAGCAACATTCATACCACCCAAGAATATCGGCAATCCTGTTTTAATTAAAAATCTCCCTCCACCATTTTTTTTTCTTTCTTGTTGTAGGTTTTTATTTGATTCTGATCTGCCTAGGAAGTCTAGTCACAAGAAGTAGAGGAAAAGTACGGCTGAATCCCAAATAATGACAAGAGGGTCTACAAAACCTGCAATACCCTTCCACCTGAGAAGACTTCCACTCAATTCCCAGACCCACCAAAAGCATGAGGAGATTCTTGGCAATGAATTAGGATGAAAAACAATATGACTAACCTTGTTTAGGAGCAGAAGGTTATTGAGATGTAACGAAAAGTCAAGACACTCAGATAAAACACTTCAGGATATATGTTTCATACAATGTAATGATAAGACAATTATAGAGTGGAACAATTCAATGAAAAAATCAAATTTAAAACATTGGGGGGTGGGAACAAATAAAAAACTTACCACACACTCGTGGCTTGCACACATGCTTTTATCTCATCCTGTAGTCAATACAGGTCTGGTTTATAAACCATTAGATTGGAGCTATGAAATTTACTGAGCTGAGGTTAAAGCAAATAGACGTTTGGTAACAATACACATTATTAATAACCTTAAAAAGTTATAGTGAGTGTTGCACATAATTTGAGGCCTTCTGTGACCAAAGTTATTCGCTTAGATTAGTATCAACAGTTGTTAAGTGAATACTTACTCTTGCGAAGGGTTACTAAGGGGAACTTGCACACACATGAATCATTGTATATACGCAGCGGTTGCACCAGATGATCGGCATCTTGTTCAGAGTCTTGATAAGAGACGCTCACAAGGGTCAGTGTACAACAGTCATGAGGCTTCTTATCAGACTTCCAGTAAAGAACCTGTTGGAACGTTGGAACGTATTACTATTAACCTGGAAGATTATGTGGGGATACAAACAGCTAAAGATTTTCTATACCTTAGGCAAGAAAATCTAAAGTTATACATATAGACAGGGGTTGTGACTAGGCCCTAAGAGTCAGTATATGGAGAGGTGGAATATTGCGGTCTTACGAGTGCCAAACTCAGCTCTTAATGACCAACAGTATGCCATGCAGCAGTCCAAAATAAATCTAATAATTCCTAAGTTAATCTAATAGGAGAAGATATTCACACTAGAGATCATGTTGAGGTACTAATATACACCTCTATATAAACTTTAGTAAGTGGTGGTGATGATGGGGACAGATGAGAGACTGGAGCCCCTGTGCGATGTGGGTCAAGGAGGTGTATATTTTATCATACCCAGAGTATTGCATTCCAAATATTGGTCCAAATCCTTCTTATAAAATCACACAACAATAATAAAAAAGTATTGTTTGAAGACTCTAGAAAACATTCCAGAGACAAACCGGACGAATTTAACAGAGGGACTGTAGCACACAAAAAATTTCACGAGAAGGATTTACATTGGAAACTGGGAGTTTGCGGCTTACTTCTAATACAGCACAGGACCAAGGGTGAATGATTGACAGAGTGCTGTAACATTTTTGAGGGCCTTGTCACCAGAGAGGAAGGGTCAAGCTTATTTTGTCCCCAAAGCGCCTGACTGATGACGAAGGAATAATGATGGAAACTTGAGAACAACGGTAAGAAGGTTTGAACCTAGGAAACTAATGAGAGACCTTTCTGTATCGAGGCGAGAACATCAAACTAAATGGACAGAAAGTTGCCTCTCAATAAGTTGTGGCGAGTGCCATCACTTAGAGACTTTATTCGAAGAGGATTGGACCCTGAGGTGCCTTGTTCAGAATTGGCGTGAGGGTTCTCCACGCTTTAGAGAGTGGGTGTTGTACTCAGATGACCTTATGTCTATCCAACTTATCTCCATTGATTATTGTTAGCTGATGGAGCGTAGCTACATGAAATCTAGTACTCCAATATTGCCCATTTTTGCATTCAAGACAACTGGAAATGTCCGCATTTTCCCAGATCAACATCACCACAGAGTCTCTCAGACAAAATTCCATATTGTAAATTTATTGAGCGATCAATGTACATCTACATCGCTTGGAGATCACAATTCTTGAGCTGCCTTGGATCATCCATTTTTCCAATTTGGCATTCCTAACTCATTATTTTGTGTCCTTTCATATACAATTATAGTTTCTGCTAATTTTTTGACTAATTTACATACAAATTGTACTCGTGTTGATATATCAAGATATCTATTGACCTGCTACACTAGATTAGGTTTTCTGTAGTTATAGATTTATAGTCTATAGCACACAGCAATCTTTATCATTAATTATTCTATATAGGGTCTATCTATAATTTTCACTATCACATGATACATTTGAATCACGATTCTAATATTTAAATTGTATACAGTATAAGAAAAGACCTAACTTCATATTAGGGCAGGTTCAATAATAAAAGTATGGTCTGTTATATTATAATAGACATTCGGATATTTATTGAAGTTTATCAGCTGACCATTGGGTGGCACAAAGTTAATTCCTTGGATAGTTAATTTTCGAGTAAATGGTTAACTACTATTGACCCTTTCAGCCTACTTATTTGAAATATCTCTTTCAACACAATCACAAAGTTGAGACAGATGACATAATATCATTTCCACCTTCGCTGGAATTGCTTCCAAGCATTATAAGACTTAAGCCCAAATATCTTTTTCTATCTATTAAAATAATGCCATGTGTATGTACAAATTCCTCTATCCAAATGTCTCCCATAAAATACTTCTTGCCTTACAAGTATATGCACCATACATCTTCCAGTCAGTAAATGTTCAGTTATCCGGCCAGTTCAAGGTATGCCTATCAGATCCTCTTAATTTCTTAAGCCCCATGCTTAACACTAGGCAGCAAGGAACAACGGATGCAAAATACAGTGACATCAGCGATGATGACAACAAAAAGTAAATCCATCCAATTTGTTAATCGCTATCTCAAAAGTGGTCAGAAAATGTCGCACCATATACCAGAGCAGGATAACAGGACCCCGGGGAGATCTTACGGCGCTGGATTGGAAAGCCCCGGATGCCGGTCTAACCCAGTGGATGAGGATGCGCGACGAGCTCACAACCACCGGGGCTTATCGGGGGCCTCAGAAACGCGGACGTCGGAACCGAGATACGCAGCGGTATGCAAGGAGCGGAATGTAGCACAAATGGCCAACAGCGTAGAGCCTAAGCAAGATCCTTATCGGCGTTCAATTCACGCATCGCCCGGGGCACGGCAATGCATTGCGTCAGCCCCGCGATACATACACGGGAGAAGCAGCTTTGGAAAGCTCTTGTGCTGTTTGTGGTGCGTCAGGGTGCCTAAGAATTTCCAAAGAAGGAAAAAAAGGACCTGCTGCCGAAGCATTGGACTGCCCTTGTCCGCCCTGCCTGACATGTCACCCGCACAGCCCTTGCTGTCCATCCCCTCTCTCCCTCGACCACGCCCAGCACCCCAATCAACCCAGTCAACCTCCCCCACAACCACAGCAAGCCTCAAGCCATCCTGCCTGCCAGTCCCCTTGTGGCAAGTAGGGACAGGTGCGTAACCATCCCGCCCGACTCCTGGCCCACACTCCTGGTTCTGCTGAGGGAGAGCTACTGCACAGCACGAGTTAAGTCATTAGAGCTGACGACTTCTGCTGCTTCTGCTTGTCTGGGGAGCATGATGTACAAAATGCGCAACCTCCAGCATACCAGCACTCCACACAACCTGCACCCTGGCATCCCCCTGAAGACTGATCGACCATATGAGGAGTGCATAGATGATACGCATTTTAATTGTCTTATAGCCTTGTTGATTAAACACACGATACTATTTTTGTGTACAACCTAAACTCTGCCCTTCAATTCTTTTTTTTTTTAATAAAGTCTTTGTCATGGATAGACTTTTTAGAAATGGTTTAAAATGCCTTGGCGTCAGCTTGTGTGGGCAACATGGGTACCGGACAAATTTGAGGAATGGCGTTAAGGATATCCTGTGGAGATGTGTAAATAAGTCTGTGGGATGGGTTTTAGGATATGCAGTGGGAATAGATAAATTCCAGATGCAAGCTATAGTGGGACGTATGGTTCCACCCATACAAAACGCAGGTGCCACACCTATTGGCCATTTTTGTGTATCAGATAATGAATTATTCAATCACACTAGACCAAACATGTCAACATAACACAAAATCTTTAAAACGCCCAAGTCTCGTGTAGTAGCACCCAAACCTAAACATACATGGCTAAACTTACAGATTGTTAGATGAGTACAGAGCCTAGAAGGAAAGGAACATTAGAGTCATTTACCATTCCCTATACTAATGTGCCATTGCACTACCCTTTTCTAGCGGGGTAAAGTTGAACCCAGATGTCTCATCATAAGACGAAATGCGCTGCCCTTCCCAACGGCCTACAACGTGAGGCATCTTTGGGTGGCCATTGAGCACAACCTACACTCGAATCAAAGTTTTGTCGTTGCCGGCCAATTCCCAACAGCACACACATGTCCCAATTGGCCTTGATTGACGAGTCGCAACCGCCTGATTCTAGCAAGACTGGGTAGACACCGAGGGGTGCGCATAAGATTGGTACAAGGATGAGCAGCAAGGTTCCCAATGATCCTTAATTGCCTGGCTATCTGACATGTATTGGAGTGAAAAGTATGGGAATCCTGTTGGACTCTCAGGATGCTCGGAACATGGCGCTTTCTCTCTTTCTCCAAAACCACACCTTGCCCTGAACAGCCCTTAGTAACGATTCTTCACTGCTTTGGAGTGGAGGGGCTTCATGAGGTATGGTTTGTGAGGTAGATCAGGCGTTCAATCTCCCAGAATGAATAGTGAGGTAGCACAATCTAGCGTGTCGTAATGAGGACAGCGGGTCTGGTCTGGGAAGCCCATATGAAGGTTGACTTATACCAGCCGCACTACACTTAAATGGGTTGTAACTCGAGGCCGATCTTAGATTAAACCTGGGCAATCTGAAGATGAGCGTTGCTTCAGAATAGCACTCGAATTTCATGAAAACCTGTCAGTCAGCATCGATCCATGGGCGTCGAGAAAGGATGGAAATCTGAAATGAAAGCCCTTGTAGTTGATAAATTAAGTGGACCCCGACTTGGCGAGAGCTTTGGCAAGGCGACGGCTTGCCCAATCGATGGCGCCAACGGATGGGATGTTCCACTTCTGATACCTCAGACTCGTCGTTACCGCAAAACTTTCTCCATCCATTCTTCAGTTGGAGGGGCGCACTGGAGAGCTCTCCTTGTACTTCTTCAGGATGTGCCATGCCACCAGAGCTTTCTGACAACTAAAGCCTGTCATGTGTCGTGTGCCACCTCACACCATACATGCATGGACTCCTGTAAGGTGTCATCCCTGAGGGCAGGTGCACCAGGAGTGAGTGCACCTTGAGGCCAGGTTCCAAGGCTGGGCTGGGAAGTTGGTGTTTTGTCACTGGGTTAACCTGGGTGTCAAGGGCAGCCCTACAGTTCGTCAAAACATGGCTGTGAGGCATCCCTCATAAGTTCTGGAAATGCCGGATGTGTCTTCGTTCACGAGCTCCCAACCATCAGGCTGTTAGTACTAGTCCGTCCCTCTGCTCTTCTGGCGAACCATCTATTTTGGAACCCAGACTTTTTGGGTGCTCCATTTCTTCCACGTAGTTAGTGTTCCACACCCTGTAGATGTTTTCGCACTGTTGCAGCGGATGGATTGGTGGCTGAGACCGAAAGGACTTTTGTCACAATCCCGCCTATCATTTCCTGATAATATAGACTTGATTCCAAGACATGAACAAAGACCAAAAGTTGGATGACTGAGAGCTGTAGCCAGAGGGCACAGTCCAGCTTGCAGGACATCAGGGTCTGCACCGACTGGAGCCTGAGAGTCAGAAGTGAAAAGATGCAGAACCCAGTTGCTCCTTACATAGGTCCAGGAACAATTCAGGTGATCCCCTTGCGCTCATCTCTTGGCCATCACACTCAGTGCATCCGTAAGTTACATATATGGCCTTTAATTTCTCGCGCACTAAAGTCTCCTGCTGGCGGGACGGGTTCTTTTTCCCATTTTAAAACTGCTTTAGTTTATCACTTGGTCGAATCCCGTTATGCCATTAACGTGTTCTGCATCCTCTTCTGTTAAAATATCCGTCTTCCTCTTAGTCGTTCCGAGCGGTATGCGAAAGTGGGCCGTGACATGTCTAGAGTGCACCTAAGCCTGGATTCTAGCGGTATGCGTAACAGTATGCTGTAGCGATGCGTAAGCGGATTGCGAAGGGAAACCGACTGGATACATTTTCGCTGCCTAAAAGTTTAGAGTGCCATGAGCCAAAACTTTTGGGTGGATGTAAACGTCAATGAAATGGAGAATCGATAATGTGAAGGAAGCTAAACGTGAGGCGTGAAAGTTATGCTGGACGGATAGAGAGGAAGCAAAACGGAGGCAGTGAGTACATCACGTTTTCGAACGGATGGCAAGGTTTTTTGGTTCACTGTGACATGGGCTTTAACTTCTCCTTTATCCTCCTTCTGTTTCCTTTTTAACCACAGCAGTCAACTTTTTTGCCAATGTCTTCAAACATTGTCTTCAATAATTCTGATGAAATGGCCTTGTCTGCAAGTTGTTCTAGTGAACCTCTGCATCCTTCTCCTAATTTAGCAAGTTTTCATATGGTTGCCATTGTGACAAAATGAAAGTATGTCAATTAATTTGGTGAAAGTAAAGGCAGACTCATCTTTTTTTATTCTGCTTTTCTTGAACACTTTAGTCCCAAGTAGATCACATATTATCTTTATTTTCTTGTTGTTTTTAATTTCACCTATTATCTATTATCCTTAAAAATAAACATCAGCATTTGCATCAAAGTTTGGTCTAATCTTGTTATTTTCAGAAACAATTTTGTCCAAAAAAATTGATTTTTGAGAATCACTGTCCCCTTTATCTGTTTAAAACTGGTTTGATCCTGTTAAGCATTTTGTTTTTAATTTAAAATCCACTGAAATATCTTTCTTTTCTTTCTTAATTTCAAGAAGAAGTCACTTACTGAAAGTCTTTGATCTTCACTGTCATTCAGAATACAAGTCCAGAGGTATCTAAGAAAGTGATGGTATTTGTTGGTGAAATAACCATTAAGGATGCACAATGGTTAAAGGCACATTGTAAATCCCCTAGTTCCTAAACTTCAATTCATAATAGAATACAAGAAGCTCAGTTTCTGTGGTCTCCTTCCAAGAATGCAAGTTGATTGTCTCAAATGTCTCTCTTTGCCTCCAGAGAGACTTTTTGCTCCTGGCTGCAATTCTACCACAGTCTTGTCCTCTATTCTTGGAGCTACTCACAGAGATGCCTAATCACCCATCAGTCCTCATCTGGAAGCTTATTTCTTTAATAATACTGATCCCAGTGCTTTTCAACCTGGGATTATATCCTTTGAAACCAAACTTTATTTTTTATTCATTTATTTATTTTGATTTGTCAATCACTTACAAAATGATAGGTATAAGTATATCCATAGTTATGAATACATGAAATGGGTACATATAAGAAAAATAAAAGAAACAATAGGACAGGGACAGTAGGCACATTGCTGTGCTTATGCACGCCTCCTACAGACCTCTTTGGAAAGGGGTGAGGTCAATAATAAACAGTCTAAGGTTAAAGTTTTTGGGATTTGGGGAAGAAACCACGGAGTCAGGTAGAGTATTCCAGACATTGACCACTCTGTTGCTGAAGTCGTATTCCCTGCAATCAAGTTTGGTGCAGTTTACCTTGAGTTTGCATCTATTGTGTGCTCTTGTGTTGTTATGGTTGAAGCTGAAGTAATCATTGACAGGTAAGTCATTGCAATGTATAATTTTATATACCATACTTAGATCAGACTGAAGACAGCATAATTCAAGGTTTTCTAGGTCTAGAATTTCAAGTCTGGTGGCATAAGATATTCTACAACGAGTAGAGGAGTGGAGAACTCTTCTTGTGAAATATTTCTGTTTAAACCCATATTGCTTTTGTGGCATTATATAGAGACGTGATTTGTTGTAGCCTTCTTTTAGGTTCAATGTTGGGAATTACATCTCTTAGGAAATCCTAATCTGTACAAACCTCATATGTTCCCTTTCCCTTTATGGATTACTCTTAATTTCTACTCTCCCATTTTTATTTTATCACTAGAGAAAAGCCTATGAGATGTTTCTCCATCAACCAGCAGAGTTCTTAAGGTCATGGGAGCCACTGGAGTATTTCCCAATATCTAGGTGGTCATCTTCTAGGAAGAAGATACAAATAGTCCAGGCCTTAAAACTATGATATAGCCAGAAATCATGTTAGGAACATTTTGCTGCAATTTTTAGAAACTCAGGGGTATTACTTTTTTTTCATTAAATGAATGAGAAAAGTTATGCAAAGTGAAGATAATGGATTGAACATAATCCAAACAAAATGAAAGTCTTTCTAAAATGCTAAATTCTTGGATGTTGAAAATGGGACCAGAAGTTGGGAAAGGTTTATGACAATTACTTAATAGAAGGAAGAATGGAAGGCACAATTGTTTGTTTCTTGTCTTTTTTTTTCTGTGTTTCTTATTTTCTGTCTTTGGTCTTGTTTATTTTATTGTATTGAAAGTTTCTAATAAAAACTTAAAATGCTAATTTCACATCTTTGTTTAAAGCCATTTTCATATTTGAACCAGACTTTCTTCTTTGTGATCTTTGTGGATGTCACTTTCCTTCTCTTTCCTAATAGCACTTTGACAGTCCTAAAGAAAGCTTACAATCTTTGACTGGTATTTATCATGAACTGCATGCAAATGTGGAGATTCCAAAGCAATGGTTTTAGAATCGACAACATTTTTCTATTTATTTAAACAATACAGGTTGGTAGTGGTGGTGGAAGAGTGAAGAACGAATAGAGTCAATAGCCAGGAAAGGACAAATTAGCCTTTGAAAGGTTAAAATGAATTGACTTAAGTTACTGGTTCAATACCCCTTTCCTACTTCTCATCAACACTCACTCCAAGTAGAGTTTTCCTTCAAAAATTGTTTTTCAAACATGAAAACTTTAAAATATGTGGTCTTTAACTCTCGAAATTCCCCAGCCAGCTGGCTTGGAAAAAATTCTAAACATAATTTATTTGATTCAGATAATATGGAAAACTCTGGTAGGTGAAGTGTCTACATTAGGGGGAGGAGGTCAGGAGCGCCTAAATCATACCAGATTCCTCTAACTGTTGCTTAACTGCAGCTCATCAACTTCAATAAAAGCATTGTGTGTTCTGAAGCATCCATAGCAAGGATGTGCCTTGCTGTGTTATTTTGGAAGGCCATATATAGTCATTTATTTTCATCACCCACTGTTGGAAACCTTCCTTAACCCTTCATGTTTTTCATGGAAGAGTAGAGCTCATAAAATTTTGATGTTCTTTGAAAGGAGATGTTGCTGTAACATGAATGTAAAACATATTTATTTCATGCAGGACATCTGCTTAGATGAAACTTATTTTTTTAAAAAAGGTAACCTTATCTAAAGCATAGTCTCCAGCTTTGCTGACCAGTGGAGTTTTGCTACTTTCCTGTATGTAATATGTGGATATATGGTAATCTTCTAATTTTTTTTCTGCAGCTTCCAGTTATGGGAGGAGTGTTTATGGACTCACCCAATGAGGAATTTAGCACAGAATATTCTTTGTTTAATTCATCTGCGAATGTCTACAATGCTGCCTCAGTGCCAAACCAGCCAGAAGAGACATCTCGTTCTTCAAATGATGCCATTTTGTTATGGATTGCAATTATAGCCACAATTGGGAACATTGTAGTTGTTGGAGTTGTGTATGCATTTACATTCTGAGAGATAAAGAAGAAAACTCAGGGAGACAAGAGTTCCTAAAAGCAGATATATGAGTATGTATGTAACATTATGTGCACATACCTATATAAAATGTAAATCTTTATACATATTGGTATGTAGATGTAATTTCTTATCTAAGGTCCCAATTAACAGCAAGTGGCAAACAAAATCACCAAAATACCCTTTACAAAAGAGACTTTTGTAAATTATGTGGAGATGAAACATAATTTACGTCCTACCCAATTAAATAATGGATCTAACATGAAAGGTCAATACATATAAATGGAAAAACAGTTTTTTTTCATCAAGGGCTCTATTGTGAATATATAGGTTATCTAAATAACCTTTGGATTAAACATTGGATACATCTTTTTTTCTGATATTTTTTGTGTGTAAGCTCCCAGTTGTTACATTCTGTAGCAGTGTAATTGTATTGCTCTCTAAAAACACAGAGCAAATGAAATTTCAATTTATTTTGAAGTCTGCTAGGGAAAAATGGTCAGGGTATTTCCTCTTAAGTCGTGCAGAGCCTCACAATTGAAATCTACATTATTCACAGAAATTTCACAGATGTAGGCCAAATTTAATTTTTCAAAACTTTCTCTGTGGGAGAAAAAAAATTGTCAGGAGTCCTAAAAATATCCACATGTCTGAGTTTGAAAACAGCCCTAGGAGTTAGAAGTCCTCATTTGGGGGGAGGCATATTAGACAGGGCATTTTTTGCAAAATGGATGGATTAAAAATCTTTCGAGAGTGTTATAGTTTTTAAATGGTTGGAAATCAAACTACTGAATTTGAATCCATTTGGAATAGGCTTGGAGGGCTTGAAAAAAGAAATTTAGAGTTAACCAATTGCAATTCAAAAGTTATCTTACTTTGAGCTTATGGTGCAACTAAGGGTGCACCAATCTTTCTTAAGACTAAGAACCTTATTGGAAGTATTCTAAAACTGTTTGCTATAAAATCTGTTCTCCTTTTGCCAATTTTATGGAGATGAATTTTAAAATAGATATTTTGATAAAATATTTATGTGTAATTTTTGGTTTCCTTTATAACATAATGGATCTTTTTGGTTATCGAATATATTTATATTCTGTTTTTTTCTCCAAAAATTTAAGGAAACTCCTTTTCCAAGTTTTTACTACAATCACAGCCCTGAGAAATAAGTTAACTAAGAACTTTTAACTGGGGTGCTAAGAATGATTAGTTTAAGGTTATCTGATAAGTTGCTATTGAAGGACTTGAATCTGATTCTAATCCAATATCTAAACCATCATATGACATTAGCTGTCATCATATGATGTGAGATACCAAACTTTTCTTCTTTGCCTTCATATTATCCCATATAAATAGCTGATAAATAGTCATTGTCCATTAAAACTGTGTAAAATAGTTCAAAAAATGCTTTGTGATGTTTATTGATGCCTCCTTAAAGTGATGAGGCAATCTTCTTCTGTGAAAGTCTTGATCTAGTTGTTTCAAAGTTCTTTTTAGGAATTATTTCAGCAAGCACATTCTGGTAGCCATCAATGAGAACATTCATGAACTCTGCTCTTTCTTCCGATGGGCCATTTCTTTTTTAATTGATACTGGACTAGATAGTTCTTTAAATAGAAGATGATCCTCCAAAAATTGGCTTTCAGTCATCATGATTACTCCATTTTTTCCAGGGATTTCAACATCTGGATATTTTTGCATGCAAAATGAATTTCCCCAATTTCTTCACTTCACTTCACTTTTAAATGAAGAATAAAGTTAATTTTCCATTCCCTAATGATTTCAAGAACATTTCCATCTTCATGATGACATGAACTAGATAACCATGGCCTTTCTAGTAGCTCTATAAAATGTCTACAGTTCTACCATATCTTACAATGCAGGCCTAATGACCAAATGACCATGGGGATGCTGGAATGATCATAAGTGTGAAAAATAGCATAAGTCACTTTTTTCAGTGCAATTGTAACCTCGGACAGTCACTAAATGAATGGTTATAACTTGAGAACTATCTGTACTTTCTTTTTCTCTTTCAAAGTTTGAAATATCCTCTGTGGATAAAGAAAAGACTAGAATTTTTAACTAGAAGACTAGCATAGAATTGACAATATTTTAGAAAGGGGAATAAAAAGTAATCTTGTGGAACATAGCAATAGCACTTAGACTTATATACCACTTTATAGTGCTTTACAGTCCTCTCAAAGCAGTTTACAGAGTCATCATATTGCCCCCAATAATTTGGGTCCTCATTTTACCCACCTCGGAAAGATGGAAAGCTGAGTCAATCTTGAGCTTGGTGAGATTTGATCTGCCAAATCGCAGACAACCATCAGTCAGTAGCCTGCAGTACTGCACTCTAACCATGGCTCAAAAACATGTGCAATTATCCTGAAAAACAATATTCCATCTCCACATGGTCTCATGAATTGTTGGTTCTCGTTATTCTGTGAATGCTAGTTGCTCCTCCAAAAATGTTTGAATCCAAGATATTTGTGGAAGAGAGCAGAAACTTTCTTACCCTTTTTGTTCCTGACCACCCGGGTTCTTCCAAAGCATTGCACTTTGAGAGTCATCAGTTGAGCTAGATTGGGTGAATTGAGGCAGAGGAGGAAATATGTATATCCAGGAAGTTTCCTGATTAAAAAAATGAAAGTTTGACAAGACTTTTTTCTTGAAAAATCCAAGCTGACCTGGTAATTACCACAGGTCAGGGTTTTTTAATGAATATATAATTGTTCATAATTCTATAGTACATAATAGATGTTAGAAATAACTATTAGAAATAGTTATCAGAATAGATAGAATAGTTATCTAATGCATATTAGAAATAACTATTTGTAATGTACTTTAGTGTGAGGAAACCAAATTGTTACTGCAGTTATGTGATTGTATGTATCCCTTGTGTCAATTATTGTTCAAGAAAGACACAATTTTTAATATGAATCATAGTGATGAGATTGCTGTCATTTCTAATTCTCACCGAACTATGGAGATGAAAGGGATGCCATCTTTTATAATCCTTAGCTCAATGTAAGAATCTTTCTACTAACAATATCCAAATAAATAGTCATTTAACTTTTGCTTAAATGCCTCTAGTAAGGAATAATCCATCATTTCTTAACACAATCTGTTTAGTGTCTGCAATGAAAAAGCTTAACTCAAATCCTCTACCCTGCATTAATTCCAGTTCTGTTCTCTACATCTTTGGACAGATAACCATTTTTCATAAACATTTTAAAATAATGGTGTCCTCTTGTGCATTACGATTGTAATCAGTAAAAGTGCACTCTTTCTTGAGCTGAGTTTGACATCAGGTGGCTTGATGGGCATATCTTTGTATTTTTTGGCAACAACACAGTAGTTTTGCCTTTGCCAGCTGAGGCTAGGTTACTGCCTTCTTCAGACATTCCTGGTAACAATTACAAGCTTAAATTTTTTTATAAACGAAGTGAATTCATTTTAAATAGAAGAGAAAATATCATACATTATGTTGGAAACCTCTGTAATATAAATGAGAAACATTTGTTTTGATAACTGTGAACAGGTGGAATATGATGTAATAAACTGTTGCTGCTTTGCATTTTCTAATCCATCTTGACAACAACTTTAGAATCAAAGCTGTTTATAAAGATGCATCTCGTATACAAAGTTGCAACGCTCTATGTTAACAATTTTGATGTAAATTTATAATGTGAGTAGTTCTGTAGTAGTTGGATAGATCATTTATTTATACTAAAACTATTTTGCAAGACTGTGTGTATTCTCTCTTGCTGTTCTTTTGCAATCTGGTGGTAATCGTTCACATGTTTATGAAGCTTTGCACAACATGCCACTTTTTTGCAAAACATACCCTCCCTGCTTTTCTTAAGTATTTTAAGGCAACAACCGTTCAGACAAATAGAGTAATCCTGAAATTTATATTGTAGTGTGCTCCAAAATAAAAATTCTGACAGTGGTTTTGTTAGAAACCTGGTATTTTCATAGGACCAGTGTTAAATACTGTACTTTGCCCTTAATAATTTTTTAAGAATGTCCATAAGAAATAAGAGACTGGGTACTGAAACAGTCATTTAAAAATGTAATAAGCTTTACACCAAGGTACTATATTTAATTAAAATGATATATCTCAAAGTTCCATCTAATTGGAGCATTACACTGCCATTGTCAAGTATAAGCCCAACAACAGGACCAAATCAGTCTCCTTACATTTGCCTTATTACTGATCTGGAGGTAAAGCAAATAGGAGAATATCCATGAATAAATCACAGGTGCAATTGGAGATGAATGAAATATTAGCCTTGGATAGAAGAAATTATCCAGAATAAGAAAAACAGCGTTGTAACAAAGAATGAAAATTAAGTCCAAATAAGTCCTGCTGTGTATAGCTGACTTGCTAACATAATGTAACACAAGCGTCAGGCTTCCCAGGTTAACTTGGAAGGGGTTTCCAACATTGATTTTATCTGAAGAAAAGGTTATTTGATTGTGTAGAGTTTCCTGTGGCATGTTTAAGACACAACTTCAATTCCCAGAATTTCCCAGCCAGCATGACTGGCTGGGAAATTCTGGAAGCTGAAGTCCATGTTTCTTAAAGTTCCCATGGTTGAGTAAGCCTAGTATAAGAGAATTCTGTTCTCTTTAACCAAGACACTTTGTTTTAAACCTGTCTGATTCAAAGACTGAGAATTGAATGGTCAGAACTGAAAATGATGGCCAACACTTATGTTCTATCCTAAACATGTCTTAGCTCAGGTAAACTGTATTGCTTGCATGACTCTAGGAAAAAGATGTGTGAAGCTACAGAACCAAGTAAAGATGAAGTTTACATATTGATAATTAGCAGAATAATAAGTGATAGATTATCTTAATTGATAAGATTATGATAAACTCGTAATCTTTGATGAAATACTTTATACTGTATATTCTTGCTTTAGAAGAATATACTTTCTTAGACTAGTTGGTTCTTTTGGAAACACCATCAATTATACATTTTTTTCCTTCCATAAATTGGACTACTGATACTTTTATTCCTGTAAGATACTCTTGTTAGATAGGGGTTCTGAATAGGGGAGAAAAATCCAGAAGTTTTCTTTCTACTTGGATTTTGCAAAACAACTTATGTATTTATGACCAAGTTAAGCAAATGGTACTACAATATTCCTTATTTATAATGTTCACTATTGATGTAATTATTGTTATTAACTGGGAAGGTTGCAGATGCTTTTGTTAAATAGATAACTTGTGTTTTAAAAGAACCTGATATTAAAGTAATGTTTGTAAATTCCATTTATCATGAAAAAGATTGGTTATTGGTTATTGGAAAACATTGCCACTGTTTTCACATCCCAATGTGGGCACAATTGACAAATAACTGTCTGATCTTAGTTTGAAATGCAGTGAGCAGGGGATAAAAAGTGTTGCCCCATCCCCAAATAATCCTCTACAAACTGTGCAGCAAAGAAAGAAAGAAGTTCTACTTGGTTTCATCTCTAATCACTTTTGTCTCAGCTACTACCTTTAGGGCTTGGCGCCATGAAGAAGAATCGGGTAAGAATCACCCCAGTAAGGAAATAGACTCTCAGCCTTTCAAAAACATTATTAAGCTGACAAAAATAAATCAACATAGCTCTCAAATGTTGCTGATCTGGGAACATTGAGCTTTGTAGAAGATTTCAGATCAGCACAGAATGTTATGAAAGCCCTCCAGATTTTAAACACAACCAAGCTTCTATCTTGAAACCTGAAAAAATAGTGACAAAGGTAATTTTCACCTGCAAAGAAAAAGGAATTCTTAATAAAAGATTTAATGTTACAATCAAATGAAGAATTGCCTGTTCTTAAGAGAAGTCCAGCTTTCTTTAAAGGCAAAACCCACTTTTGTGCTTTGACATTTCTCCAAAACATGGTGGGCACTGTGTCAAATACTGAAATGGGTTTAAGTTAATACAATTATTTATGTCTTTCCATTTCTATCACTTTGCAAATTACAATACAGAGACAACTTTCAGGAGCTCTGAAGATCCCATTCAAGGCTATCATGGAGAAAATATTTTTTTGCCCTTGTTATAATGATTTATCAAATGCAAACTGACTGGGAAAAGACCCAAATATAAAAGCGACTCTGGAAATATGCAGCAAAATGGCAAAAAGTCTTCAAAATAACAATATTGGAACTCCATACTTGTCATCATTCGTCTTTCAACAGAAGAACAGTTTAGTTCAGGGTGGAGATTATTGTCTAAGCCCAGATAACTTAAGTCATGGAAGTGCACATTATGATTTGGCAATGTACAAACAGTGTCTTTGAAGGAAATGTTTTCTCATGAATCCTGTATCTCCCACACGAACAGAAAAATACTTCTCATATTGTTTTGGATCCAGAGAAGAATTTATTTGACTGGTTTATTCCCAGATCAAAGATGGATCTTCCACGCTATGAAATCTATTGAAAGAGATTTGGGGCAAGCCAGATTTTTCATGTCAGTACATATAAATGTAGCACTTAATGTTATGGAGATCTTTGAAAGAAATAATGAACTATAAGGGGAAATAATTTAACGAAATTGGGTTTATGCAGTGTCATTTATTCTACTTCTTCATAACTTGATATCCTTTCAAACTCTTCTGTGACCAAGTCCACATTCTACTTCATGTGTTGCCTTTTGTTCTTTAAGCTTCTCACTGCTACCCTTTTCAGGATCTCATTTATTTCATTCTACATAACTTTCTCAGTCTGTCTCTTACAAGATCACAAAAATCAGGAAAGACACATGGTGATTCTTCCAAGCATATTTCTTTATTATTCCACATCTATGGACAAAGTCTTGCCAAACTGTAGTACTCTTATCTAAATCAAGCATATGTTCTGAGAACTATGAGGGTGGGGCTGTCTTCACTCTCTATCACACAAAATGTCTGAACTGAGTTGCCTCTTATTCCTGTGGAATGAACCCCCTCATTGCTGGGAATCCAGCCCATTCCCTTCAATCATATTTGACCCATTCATTCTTCATGTACTTCACTGTAATTCAGTTTCTATGACCAAATGTATTGTATTTATTTCATTCACATATTCACCATCTGTTCATTCTTGTGACTCCAATCTTTCTTTGTTTTGCTATCCACTATTTTTATATTGTATTCCACTTAAATCCAGCCGTAGGTTCTATATCCTACACCATGTTTATCCGCAGAAAATATATCAACTGAAAAAAATTAATTGGCGTCTCCCAACTTCAAGCTTCTCCAAAACATTTTTGGAAAGATTCAAGTATTTGTAAGAGACAAAATGAATGAGGATTTTCATCATCTGAGCAGAAATTTCGTGCATAATCTTGTATAGAATGTTGCATTTGAATAGATGGAATTTGAATAAAAGCTTTGCCAGAAATGATGATGGAATCCTCAGTAATCCCTTGTTTATTCATAACATCCGAGAAGTACTACGTCAAATATGGAAATGTCAGGATTCTTAATACAAGTCTTGACTTTAGTGATCAATCTTCAAAATTCCATAAAGCAATTTGTCTCAGCATTAAAAGCTAATCTTACGGAGTGTTGATTTAAGTGGTTTATAAATATAGTCATCCTTTCACAGCAACGATTGTAAGTGATGAAGGGAATATAAAAACCAAGGAGAACCACATTGGAGATCAGTGCAATGGCAGATGTTGAAGAACATCCAGAAGCTCTATGAACTCTGGAGTGGTGGTAGTGGTGGCCTAACAGTTGAGCAGATAGTTGCTTTAGCTAGATTTCTTTTCATGGGCAACCAACAATAACCTACTCAGAAGTAACTCCTTGTGTCATTTTTGATTCCTTGGGCCTGACAAACTTGCAGCTTCCAAATGTTTTTCAAGGACAATGCCACATGTGGAACCAATTCAGAAATCCAAACTGCTACTCATTGCAGTTGATGAACACAAGCAGTGAAGTGAAAGAGTAAGTTTAATTATGAATGAAAGGATCAAAAACTATGTCAGAAAGAATAAATTGATGTCACCTAGGTGGGTATGGATGCGCAAGGAAGTAGGAAGCTTTAGTTGATAATAGCTGCATATTACGCTCCATTTAACAGTGATTAGGAAGAACCAAATATTTTGGAGGAAAGAGAGTGCAATGTTCTGAACTAAAGGCCCTGTCACATCGGCCGACGGATGCAAAAAGTATGTAAAAAGGACACAGAGGACGAGAAAATGTTCCATCCGTTATCCGCTCTCAAAAGTGCCCCAAATTTGCATAAACAGAGCGGACAACAGAAAGGAACGGACGGGGAGAGGACGTGGAGAGGACGTTAAGCAGATGCTCCACAGAAGCCTAGCGGATGGAAGCAGATGGCACATCCTCAGGGCTTCCGGGGAAGCACAGCGAAGCGGACGCACAACAGAAGGAATGGATGCAGAGCGGATGCCTAGCGGATGCTGCGGATGCATCACGGACGCCTAGCGGATGCCTAGCGGATGCCTAGTGGATGCAAAGTGTTCACTGTGCATGCGGGGAGGAATGCTTGTGGTAGCCTGTGGATATAAAAGGATGCAGCTCGCAAGCAGGTCACCATTTCAGATAAAAGAATGCTGCCAGACACATCTCCAGCCAACAAACCATGGGGGAAGAAGAGGAAGCCTGTGCCTAATCCGCCAGCCTGGCAAGAAGGACAGGGCCACCATCCCACCCCCTGGCGCTGACTCTGCTTCTGCTGGGGCTTCTGCTGCTGGGGCTGACTCTGTGTGCTGGTGCTTCTCCTGGTGGCTTGCTCTGGTGCTGGTGCTTCTGCTGGTGCTTCTTGCTGGTGCTTCTTGCTGGTGCTTACTCTGCTGGTGCTGCTCTCTGGGGCTGTGCTCTGCTGTGCTGCTCCTGGTGCTCTGGTGCTGCTTGGTGCTCTTTTGCTGCTGCTGTTATTGCTGCTGGTGGTGTGGTGGACCAGCCCCTAGAACCTCAAAACCCTTCTGATAGAGCCAGAAGGCCCTGCCAGAAGGAGGAGAGGCAATCGTGCAATAGGGAGAGGAGACAGTACTCCATGAAGAGGAACATGAGGATGAGTGTTCGAATGACTGAGGGAGAACGAGTACCTTGGCGGAAGAACCACGGCTCTATCGAGACACCAAGCGGAAGCAGGGCTGGTTGGAGAGAGAAGGCGGAGAGCCTGGCTACACTTCGGAGGTGCTTCTCGGCTTGGTGGAAGACATGCACACCTGGTACGGAAGCTGCACCTCAAGAAGTCTGGCCAGTCCGCGGCAAGCTCACTGACTGGAGACCTAACGTGATGGCCAAGTGCAGCTTCTTGGAGGGTGAGGGCCGTCACCGGGAGCAGCCCCTCTGTCACCCTCTCTCTCAGGCAGCCCACAGAGAGCCAGTCCTCTTCTGGGAAAGAGTCAGCTTCTGTGTCCAGGCAGGTATCTGTGGAGTGCCCCACATGGAGATACCCCCGACAGCTGCACTCCCCGTGCGGAGCGTGTGGAGGACCCCTGACAGTTGGAGCAAGGAGAGGCCGCTGAACAAGAGACCAACCACACCCACCCCCAGCTCCACCTCCACAGAAAGCAGGCAGAAAAACCAGACCGGGGGACAGAGCCACACTCTCCTGCTGGAATCAGGGACACCATCAAAAAACAGCATAGATCTCCTCTACAGCTGGTACAGACTGACATACTCCTCTAACAGAAAGCCTTCCTCACCTACTCAACCAGACCCTCATGGACATGTCCGAATCCCAGTACCAGGTGATAAAGGAGAGGATCACAGGTCTTCTGCACAACCTCCAGGCCAGCTGAACCTGCCTCGACCCAGTCCAAGTCTGCTCCTCCACCCCAGGTGATGTCACAGCCCTTCCAAGGCTTTCTACAGGCCTCACTACAAGGCTACGGTACAGGAGTTCCAGAGCACACAGGCAGCCCTTCCCAGTCCAGGCACAGGTTCATCGTACGCCAACCGTGCCACACAATGCCATGAAACCCACAGATGCACCCACGCCACAGATGCCACGGACGCCTCACTCGTCTCACCTGCAGACCAGACGCCCCACTACACTCCTCTTCCTCCATCCCACAGCCAAGCCCAGCCTCAGAACATCTGTCATCGGTCTTGGACTGACACCCCATGTCATGGAGGAAGGGGCTCTCAACATCACGGGACTGAGCCAGCTCTCGGAGAGCTTCCTCCAACCACCATCCCTGTTTGTCTCTCGGGGCAGGCCCCAATGGCGCCTCAGACGAGCACTCCAGCCACTGCCACTGCCACCTCCACAACACCTGGACCTTCACCCCTGAGACTTATGGCACGCTCAGAGTGACGAGAAGAGTGCAGAGATGGGTTGCTACCTATTGACTTTATCTTTGCTTGGGACCCTTACTTGGGTCATTTTGCTTTACATTTTGTTATTATAAAGTTTATCGTGCTTCACACACTTGGTCAGTTCTTTTAGGAAATAAAGTCTGTGGAATCTTTTTAGAAATGGTTTAAGCCTTTGCATGCTTGGTGGATGGGTTAAGATAGCAGTGGATGGGCAGGGATACCTGTGGGATGGGAATAGCTGTGGAATGGGTGAGGATAGCAGTGGGATGGGCAGGATACCTGTGGGATGGGTAATAGCTGTGGGATGGGTTAGGATAGCATGGGATGGGCAGGGGTACCGGTGGGATGGTAATAGGGTGGGATGCGGTAATAAGCGGTGGGATGGGTAAGGATAGCAGTGGATAGATAAACCTCCAATGCAAGCATGGTGGGCTATATGGTCCACTCCCAGGTTCCACACCTATGGCCCTTTATTATCAATAAATATTTAACATTCATTCACACATTTCAACATAATACACAACTCTTTTAAATGCCCTGTTCTTTGTAGGGGCCACTCAACATACATGGCACAATTTCATCAGTGTTATGAGACAGGCTATGAAGGAAGCATCCATTAAGCTCTACCATCCTGTCTTGTCACTCCACTGCTCAGCTGGAGAGTTGCACCAGTGTTTCAGGAGGTTGCGCTGCTTCTTCCTTCAAATGAGGCTCTGTTGGGGCCTTGCACATCACAGTATACTATAGGAGTATTACGGACCTTGCCTCATTCACCAAGCTCCATGTCCGATTGCTTGTTGGTGGTCCAGGAGCCTGTTCTGCAACACCTGGGTAGCAGAGTGCCGCATGAGATTGTGCAGGATGCAGCAAGCTTCCACGATCCTCCTCACGTCTGTGGGTTGAGTGCTCCATGGTGGTGAGAAGTACCTGGAACCTGTTGGCCAGGATGCCAAGGCATTCTCCACCACCGCCCTTGCCTGGACAGCCTGTAGTTGAAGATCTTCTCTTCACGGTGAGGCATCTGGAAGTGTAGGGCTTCATGAGGTAGGTTTGAGGGAGAAGGGCTCATCCCCCACGATGAAGTAGGGCACATCTTGTGTGTCATTGGGCCAGGGGGTTGGATCTGGAAACCATGATGAGGTTGCGTTCCAGCCCCTCCTTGAGGTGACTGCGTTGCATAACTGGGCCATCTGAAGCTGACCCGTTGTCTGAAGCATCAATGTACATGAACTTGTAGTCAGCATCGACCCATGGCGAAGAGGATGATGCTGAAGAGCCCTTGTAGTTGTGATAAGGGGACCCTGACTTGGCTGGAGCTTTGCAGGCCACGTGCTTGCCATCTATGACTCAACGGTGTTAGGGAAGTTCACTTCTGATCCAACTGTCTGCAATTTCTTCGCGAGCTTCTTAGTGAGGAACACTGGAGAGAGCTCCCCAGGTATTCTTCCGATGATGGCCTGCACCACTTCTCTGACCAAATGCGAATGGTGTTTGGTTGCACTCTCCGGCGTACTGCATCTTTGCCTGTCGTGTCCGGAGGCCAGGTGCGCAGAGTCAGTGCCACTTCAGCTGCAGGGTCCAGGCTGGCCGGAAGTTGGTGTTTGCCTTGGTCAACCTGGTCTCAGCCACTCACAACTTCGTCAAACATGGCTGGCGATCCTCATGAAAGTTTCTGGAATGCACAAGGCGGTATTTATTCGAGCTCACACCGTCAGCTTGTTATAACCGTTACCGGCTCTCTGTGTAACCATGTTCGAGACGACTTCTAGACGCCATCCTTTTCTTCACGTAGGACAGGTGAAACAGCCTTAGATGGGTTTGCCACTGCTTGTTCTATAAAATGATGCGCGGCTACACACAAAGGATTGCCTGCGAGATCCGATGGTGTGACATGAGTGGATGCGGTGTGGAAGCAGCATGAGCAGATGAAGGCTGAAAGAGTCTGCACAGCAGGGCTGCTGAACTGAAGTGAGTTCAGGTGATTTCTCCTCCTTTTTATAGGATATAGTTTTCCGCAGTGTCCTTTGGCATTCCTCTAGACATCCTTGAGACATCCTAAATATCGAGCTCCTCCCTATTGCGAACGTTTTTTCCCCATTTAAAATGCTCTTTAATTGGAGCTGCTCCGCTTTTCAATCCTTCTCGTCCGTGCTACTAACACTCGGTGTCTGTTCGCGTCCCGTTTTCGCTTCGCTCCGTGTTGTTGTCTTTCCGCTGAGCAGATTCGTTGGTCTCACAGGTAGATGCGCAGCGGATGCCTTTACCAGACATAGCGAGTGTAACAGATGACGGAGTATACGGATGTTCCCGTATGCGTAGTGGGTTGTAGAAGGCATGTTCAGGATACTTTATCGCTCAAAAGGTTTTGTGGCAGCTAAAGCTTTTTGAGAGGATGAAAATCTAGTAGATGATGCCTGGGATAGGATAGAGAGTGAAACGGACGCAGTGAGTAACAGAATGGATGCATCGCGTTAACCAATGGATGGCAAGTGTTTTTCTCCATTTTACATCCTCTTTCCATCTGTTGGTGCTGTGTGACATGGGCTTAAGTGATTTGAGAAAAAGATTTGTTCTGTTAGACAACGTGATGAGATGAACGTATACAGAAACTGATTAGGGTATTTGGAGACCCAAGAATGAATTGGAATGGTGACTAGTAATTATCTATTTAGAAAGAGATTTGTTTCAGTTACGTGGCTAAAACAAAAGATTATTTACAAAGAAATGAATACGTATCAAAAATATTTTGATTCAATTATTTATGAAGCAAGGTTGAGATAATTAGTGAAGGTAGAAGAGTGGTGAGAGATTTCTGATGGTCCAGAACAAAGAAATATAAAAAATTTCTCACAGATCAAAAAATAACGGGCTTAAATTTTGAGGATGTATATTTCTTTGAACGTAAGAAAAAAAATCTACATATAGAGTTTTTAACAGTAGAATGGACTGCCTTCAATACTAATTGTATCTTCTATGCTGGAGGTATTTAAATGAAGTTTGGGTAAGTACCTGCAAGGGATGCCATTGTAGTACAATCCTGCATTGGGGAGGGAGGTAGAGTAGATGATCTGCAAGGTGTGTAAATTTGACATCTCTATATGTTTACATTAATTTCCACATTTTACAAATGTTTACACATTTATACATTTTACAAATGTGTTTACACTTTTACACGTATGCAAAAAAAAAAGACAAAAAAGCTAAGAAAGAAACAAAAAGGCAGACCATATCCTTTCCATGAACCTAGATAAGCAGAAATTAATACCAGAGAAACAAACAAGTAGAAAATACCCTAATCAAGAAACTACCAACACTAGCAAGGCAAGCTAGCGTGTATAAATGGAGCAAACACCATATTTGCTAGCACTGATTAAGTTATCGTCTAGTTACATAAAGAAACACCTGTAAGCAAACAATCTCAGAGAGCATCAATAACTTTGCAGTTCAATCATGAGCTACTTATATCTTCTGCTGGTTCCCTTCACTTTTTCTGTTAGTAAAGGCCCTGTCCCACTGCACTTATGGATGCAAAGAGGATGTAAAACATTAAAAAAAGCTTGCCATCCATTGAAAAACGCTATGCATCCGTTGTGTACAAACTGCATACATGTTTCATTTGCTCTATCTGTCGAGCATCCATCCACTGAGATTTCATCCGCGCAAGAAGTTTTGAGCTGCACAAAACTTTGTGAACGAATAACTTTTCTGGCCAAGTATGTGGACATCTGCGACATATACGCCCAACAAAAAACGTGTCTATGTCGTTATCATCCGTTTAAAAGTCCCTGTATGCTCTCTGCATCTCTGGCCATCCCCTCAGACTCAATCCACCTGCAGTTGAAAGTAAGAGGAGAAACAAAGGTACACGAACGTACTACCACATTAGTAGCACGAAGTAGAAAGGATGTAGCGATGCATCTCGTAGATAAGTATTCAAATGGACAAAAACATTGTACTCTGGATGTATCTCGTGTTAATTTAGGAGTGGCTGAGTATGTCTAGAGTATGTAGAAACCCTAGCGGAACAAAACCGATATTTTCAATAAAAGGGGAAAAATCATCCTGGATCGCTGGATGGTGGACGCAACAGGTCCCACGATGCTTGCACTGAGGTTTATCTAATCCCACAACTATCCTTTCCTATCCAGAAGAATGCAAAGGCTTAACCATTTTGCAAAAGTTTCCAACCAACACTTATTAAGTAAGAAATGAACCAAGGTCTTAAGCAAAGATAAACTTTATTAACTTTCTTAACTTTATGATTTTATTAAATTAAGCAAAATAACCAGTAAAGTGTCTAAGTTCTCAAGCAAAAAACCTTGATTAACTTTCTTTAGGTAAACTTGTGACTGTTATTAAATAACCAAAAGAAACCAAGTAAAGTCTCTTAACAAAGATAAACTTAACAAGTACAATCAGTCTCTCAGCACATATTCTCACCCTCTGAGTCATGTCCATGTCTAACTGTAAGTGCAGGACTGTGGAGGTGCTGGGCTGAGTGCTGGCCTGAGCACCATTAGGTGTTGGCCCCAAGGTACAACAGGATGGTGTGTTCAAAGAACTCATCCGAGACTACTCAGTCACATTGAGGTTAGAGCCCTTTCATCAAGCTTGAGATGTCAGCCCATACTGATGACCAGATTGTCGTTGACGGCTTGGCGGTGGTGGAGTGATGAAGGAGTGTTGGGGTCTGTTGGTCTGCACTGGGGAGAGTGGTGTTCTGTGCAGCGATAACCTGAGCCTGACTGAAGTTTCTGCTGTCTGCTATGAAGTCCTGTGTATAGACTGAAAGCCATGGAAGGCCTGTGACATACCTGGCTGGAGCAGACCGGACTGGGCAGGAGCAGCTTCAGCTGGGCCTTGAAAAAGGGTTGATGCAGAATGCTGTGATCTTCTGCTATCACCGGTACTGACCTCGGGCATCCTCAGGTCTGCTTCACGTAGTGATGAAGGGCTTCTGGTCGGAGGTATGTCACTGTGACCAGCTGAGAGAGAAGTTCTCGCAGCGTCTTTATTGTCCCTGAATCTCCAACAGCACACTGTGGTCCTGGCCGCTCCAGTCTGCCTCTCTGCCTGCATCCTCTGAGCTGGGTGGGTGGGGGTGTGTTGGCCTCTGGTGGCTGCTGTTCTCCATTTTGACAGCAGGGTTCACCTCCATGATCTCCCAAAATCTTTCGCATGGAGTTGCAGCTGTCAGGGGGTCTCTGCGCTGGGCCTCGAAGACACCTCCCTGACAGGGTACTGGCTCCTGGCTGGAAGAGGACCTGTCTGAGGGAGAGTCTCAGAGGGGCTCTCCTCGAGTAGTCGATCTCACCCCAGAAACGCACTTGACCATGACATACATCTCTACCGGTTTCAGTGAGCTTCTTGACAGTGACCTGCGCGGATTCACTTGAGGTGTAGCTTTCCATACTAGGTGTGCATGTGCTTCCCACATCTAGGAGTACTTCTGCATGTACCCCATCTCTCTGCACATGTCTCTCAAGCTGCCGCTTCTTCTTTGTGTCGCCGATAGGTCTGTGGCCCCTTTCTCCAGCAGGTACCGTTCTCCTTCCAGCATTCCAGCACCCAACCCTCATGCTCCGGAAACGGTGTACTGTTTCCTGTCTCCCTTCTGCTTCCCTTGCCTCTTCCTCCCTCTGCAGGGCTTCAGCAGGCCTTCAGGGGGCTTGTCAGCAGGCTTCAGCAGCAGGGCTTTTGAGGGCTGAGGCCTTGGGGCTGTCCACCACAGCAGGCATCACCAGCAATCACCAGCCTCAACCAGTGCCAGGGTGGGATGCTGGATTTCTGCCTTTCTTCACTCCAGTGCTTGACAATAGGCACGGTCTCCTTTCTTCCTTGACTGATGAACCATGGTTTTCCTGCAAATGTATGTGAGCACGTTCCCCCTGTATGCTGACTTGTGCACGCGCATTCCCTTATATCTGTGGAGCTGACGCAATTCCATTCTCCCCCGCATGCGCGTGAAACACTTTGCTCCATATTACATCGCGCGACATCCCCTTAATTTCCTGTAGCTCCATGATGCATCCGCTTCATCCACTATGCATGTGCCCACTCCGCTATGCATCCACCTTTGAAATCTCCCCTGAAACCCCTTCGGAGGTGTCTTCCACTTCATCCACTATCACTCCGCTATAGGCTCTGAACATCCGTTTAACATCCCCCTACATACGACCCAATCCTTCTTTTCCGTTCTTTTCCATTCTATTTATGAAATTTTTGCCACTTTTTGGAGC
>BHFT01028447.1:0-16537 GCA_004320025.1 Laticauda laticaudata
GCAGATAACAACGGATGGAACATTTTTCTCGTCCGCTGTGTCCTTTTTACAAATGTTTTGCATCCATCGGCCAGTGTAACAGGGCCTTAAGTTAACTACCGTGATTTGCTTAACAATTATGGGAAGAAAGGTAATAAAATACAGCAAAATTCATTTAACAACCATCACACTTAGCAACCAAAAATTAGGGCTCACTTGTGGTTGTAAGTCAAGGACTACCTGTATACTCTTTTTGGAATCTATTTTTTGCCTATTTTCATTAAAACATTTGCAAGAAAAAACTGCCTTGTGGATCCAGCTACCTCTTGTATGCTTTCCAGCTTTATTTTGCTGGATCTTCCTATATATACCAAATTGCCTTATCTAGATAACACTAATTCATATTTTTGATACACATTTTAGTCCTTTCATTCATCATTAATCCTACTTTCTTTTCCTTAAATGTCTTCACTAATTCCACTCCACAAACCCATCTTCATCCTGATCTATTACATTCTCATATATCTCATAGTTTCACAATCATACAAGATATTTAATAAACCACAAGCACAACAAAGCAGTTTTGTATGAATTATGCTCGTTTTAACACTCTGAAATATGGCCTCTGTAAGATATAGAGTACCTTGCAAGCCAACATATTCTTACGTATACACAGTTCCACCAATTACAAAGTATATGCAGTTTACTGACAAACAGATATGCATACATGCATACAATATCCTACATCTTTAATACCAATATTTAATACTTTAATATTGGTACCACAGTTATTGTTGTTTCTGTGAAAAATCTAGAGAATTTGATAATGCATACTTTGACATGCCTCATCTTCTCATATTGCTACATTGTTTTAAATATAGGGTTGTCTTATCTGGATTGCATAAATTGGAATAAGCATTGGAGAGCAGCAAACCTTTTTTGTTCTGAATCTTTTTAGAACTATAATTTCTAAAAATCAAATACTGAACGTATGGGGTTGAATTTAATTAATTCAATTAAATTAATTGAGCAAATGTGGGGCTCACTCCTACTTCACAGAGTACAAAGAGTAATGAGCCAAGCTCTCTGAATCTCAATCCATTTGTATAAGTTCCCTTGTCTGTGCATCAGATTTTCTACCTATGTGACTCATAGGTGAACCTGAGTTGAGAACATTATAGACACCTGAGTGGAATTATTAAAAATGGAGAATTCTAGCCTTAGAAACGTATTAGTAGAACTGAGTCAGCAAGGTGTGGTGCTGGAAGTAACCCAGAAAACAGTCATTGGGCAACTCACTAGGTTAGTAGTTGAAAAAGATGGTATTGCATGTTCATGCTCGCAATGCTCAAACTTGCTAACGTTAATAATATTTTAGAATCCATTCATGTGGTATAACTTGTCCTAGCAGCAGCTCTCCTAAAATATTAAGCACAGGATTAATCTGCTACTGGCCTGGATTAGTAGAATTTTGGATGAACAGTGACTAGATGGAACATTTAAATAGGACAAATGATTCTTTAATTCTTTGATTTTTTGTATGTGACCAATAACTTGCCATCTGCTAACAAAACAAATGACTCTATTCACATATTTGGACAAATAAAAATCAGATGAACAAATTTTTTTTTTAATATGAGGAAATATGCCTCCTACTAAAGTGTCATAGGGAAGCTCAGAGCCATTTTCCATTAGAGAGCTCCATTGCCCTCTACTCATTCTAAAATCAGCAGAACATTGTATTTGCATGGTATTTATTTATTGATGTCTTTTAGCTTTTGTATAGTTTTTATCTTTTTAAGATTGTAAGCCACCTGGGGTGGGTGGTCAATAAATAAAATTTACAAATAAATAAATAAATTTGTTATCTTCTTTGCTTAATTCCTGTCCTGGCTCAACTGCCTAGGTTTTAAATCACTGCAATTATCTGATATCCTGCCAACTAATCTGTGATCAAACAGATTTGAAATTTTACATAATTTGAGATTTACATAATTTACATAATTTGAGAAGTATCAGAGTAAAGGAATAAATACTATTTTAACACAATATGGCAAAGGACGATAGAAATCTGACTCCTGGGGTACCTCCAGTGGGTGAGGTGAACTTTGACCTATCAATTCTTCAGCTAACAGAAAATTATACAAGCATAAAACATGCTGCCTATGCTGTTGGTCCCTATCCTGCCAAGAATGTTATCTAATAGTGGAATCTTAATGACTATGAAGTGGGCAATTAAGAAAAAGAGATTGGTGGAGTCCCCCAATATTGTTCCCCTCCCTCCAAACTACCAAATAACCATCATAGACTAACATCATAAAATATTCATCAATTGTTCTTAAGTGGGATGGGGTTGGGAAACTTGCAAATTTTGACAGATGATGAGATCAACACCTTCTATCAGTATTCACTGCAGGCTTTGCAAAAACTAAGGGCCTTGGGATGAGGAACTAGAAGAGGTAATGAGGGAAGCGAGGAGCTTGACTTGGCTTTACTCGCATAATGTCAGGAAAATCCCAAAACACTGAAGGTTCAAGGTGTTATATGGTCAAATAGGAGAGATCTTGCCTCACAACCCCCAGCACCTGTCTGGCTCCTTAGAAAACCCATATTTACCACTTTTTCAGATGAATGCTTAAATGTCAGCCATCTTTAAAAGTAGGCTAGTTAACACTTGATAGGCAGGCAGGTGGTTGCTTGGTACAGTGATAAAACCTCCTGCCACTTCACTTTATACTCCTCTCCCAATCCTGATTCTGGTTTATAAGAAAATATTATGATATGGCTGGAACAGCTAAGGACAATTTGAAAGTGCTTGAGATATGGGAGTTAGAATAAGGATGAAAACAATGTCATGAGAGATGATGGGGAGGGGGAATCGCTGATTTGTTTTTACAATGGTTAGGAACAAGCTGAGAAGTATATTTCACAATACGTCTAAGTACAACAATTCAACATAACGTAGGGAAATTCTTCAAATGTTTATAAATGAACTAGTCAGGAATGTTTCAAACACGTTCTTAGAAGTTCAGAAACAAGCCAATAATTTGAGCACCGATTCAGAGACTACAAAGACTCTAGGAAACTGCAAACCTCACATACTGTAATTATTAATGGCTCCTTCAGAACAGCCGTCAAGAACTGAAATAGACAAATCAGCACCCATAAGAACAGGGGCTTTCTTATGCTACTCACTATACAAAACCAGCAAAAACAGTCCCCAAAGCAAGCAATTATATTCAGGAAATTAGAACTATATTATAGTAGTATTATATAGTATATATAATATAGTATTTAATATAGTATATTAAAATAATATTGTAATATCCAGGATTTTATTTTACATGTAAAATAAAAATTTCCCCAGAGATGACTGTCTTCTATAGCAGGGGTCCCCAAGCCCCGTGCCGTGGCTGACTACCAGGCCATGGCCCATTCAGAACTGGCCATACAACTGGCAGGCAAGTGCACACACGCAGCTCTACTTGTACGAGTGACAGGTGCTTGCATGTGAAGGTCCATCTATGGAGTGGCGGGACTTGTGCAACTCACACACAACCATTCCCTCTTCCTCCACCAGGCCACCAAGCCAAAAAGGTTGCGGACCGCTGTTCTGTAGGATTATTTTCAAAAGCAAGGAGGATTTAATACCATTGTTACAATGTAGGCCAGTGCCGATTCCTCAACACCACCAGTTTTCGAATAGCTGAATGTTGGATTCACAATGAATTCAAAATTACAGCATGCTCCTAAAGCATAGTGGGTGATGCTAAGACATAACAATTTTCAGTATAATTTACTAATATACAGTTTAAAAAAAATAACAAAGATGTAACATGTATAACTAATGTCAAGTGAACAATTCACAGGGCTGCTAATAATTATAATGAAGTTCATGCTGCTTTATTGTCAAGTAGCTGTTTTGAGTGAAAGGACTAACTTCATTTACTGGGGAAATCTATAGTATCTTAGAGATCTTGTTGAACTACAGCATACCTTTGAACAGTTCTAGCCTTTATGGCCAGGGAGGGGCCACCAATTTATATTATCTCTGTGTTGTGGCAGCAATTGTATTTTAGACACAGAGAAGTTCCTATAGTACTTGGATAATGTTCATTTTCTCTGCAGTATCTCCAGATATTCCAATTGTTCAGACAAACAGGCACCATAATGTACTGCACAACAGAGATTTGAAATAAGCAAATGAGCAAATCTCACAAACAAAAATAAGGAATAGCAATTCTCCCACATGGAAGAAGTTATTGTGCTATTTGTGTGAATCTAAAGGTGAAGTAAGAAGAAAAGAACTTGCTGAGGTATTCATTTAAAATAAAAATTTGCTTATGATGGTTCAACAAACCAGATAAAGGAGACTGAAATTTAGCAGGTGTATGTATATTACTATGAAAAATCAGCAGCATTACACAAAGTGTGAATGTAGAGGGATATCATAAAAAGTTAAGGGGATAGATGTGATTGTGCACTTGGACTCTCATGGCTTTTTAAAAAAATACCTGTGATGTGTATGGCACATATTGAAATGCATCAAGGCTTCGAAGTGCATGGTCACAGGCACAGCTCTATTTTTTTTCACCCTTACCCAGACATTAATTTTAGAATACAATCGCATGCATATTGATTCAAAAGTACATATGATTAATATTCTTAACAGTTATTAGGTTTATTCAGTGTACTAAGTTGCAGGTTGTTTAACCATGGCTTAGTGGATAAGCTGAAAGTTACTAAGATTTCAAAATATGCTAAGCCAGATCTATACTTTTCACAACAGGATTCACACAATGTACTAAGCCAAAACGATCCAAACCATGATGGTTTGACATGACATGATTCAAATCACTGCTTCAACAGAATCAGAATGATCTCCCAGGAGCAATTGGGGTTTTAGTGGTTTATAGCATATTGTGTAGGGATCAGTAAACATTTTTTGTAATGACAGATTCTGCCCCTTCTCCAACTCTGCTGGTGTAGCTGCCAGGTCTGCAAGCCAAAAGGTGTTAAAATTGTTTCCAATATTGCTTTCTGTTATGCTATTTATTTTTGCTGATGTCCCGTGTAAATAGCTTTAAAAAGATACATAACCTGACAAGTAAAACTTAACTGTTAATAATATCTGAGCTATCTCAAAACCCAATATATTTTTTATTTTTAATGGAAATATTTAAAAAATTGTTGTTACAGAAATGGCTATTGTATATTAAGTATCTAAAAGTAAAATGTTGAGGCTAAATGTTATTATTTTTATTCTACTGTGCTGAAAAAAACATAAACTAAAAATAGTTATCAAAAAAATCAAAAGAGTAGGAAAGAAAAAAAGTGAAAAAGTAGAAAATGAAAAAAAAATTAAATGTAAAGAAAAACAACATTTATAAAGAAATGAAATAAAGCTATTTCAGCATCAGTATAAATAATTTAAGCAATTTATCGCCTTCTCTTAAAATACAACAAAGGGTTTCTTTTTCCTACATCCCATTTCTTATCTATAAACAAATCCTTATAATCTCATCATTTTAGTTCTGCTTAGCAAAAATCCATAAAAGGTTATCAGAGATAACAATATATATTTTAATCTTGATCAAACAAAACAATTTTATATTCCTTTCTTTTACTTAAATCTTTAGTTCATTCAAATAATGTCCTAGAACTTGATTTCTTTTCATTTTTTTCTTTTTCACATGTCACAAAACTTTACAGTTTAAGAAGCATCTTTAGTAAATCTAGTATGGGGAAATTGTCTCGGTTACTCTCTTGATTTGTTATCTGCATATCCCTTTTTCATTATTAGCATATCAACTGGTTCTTTTATATGTTCAGTGTAGTCTCTTTTTCCATATAATTCTTGAAGCCCGTCATTATAAGATCCATTTTCACATCAGTCTTGTCCAGTAAAAACTGTACCTTTTCTGTGACATTTTTTAAATATGAGGCAGACACTCTGAAATTAATTTTGGGTCCAGTGTTCAAAATATCCCCCAGTATGCCCAATGTTAAAATATTTTACTCCGTTTTGTATTAGTACTCATTTAATTGCAATCTTCAGCTCCTTCCAACTCCTTCAGTGTTCAACCTCCAAAGTCCGATTCTATCAGTAAAAAAAGGAATTCAAACAAAAAGCATTTTATCATGGAATGGATTTTTATAATTAATTCAAAAATCTTATTTCAAATCCATTTGGTCTCTTAGCCTGTTTGTAATTTTCCAAGTTCTAACCATCCTTTTGCTGTTTATTTCAGCCCTTTTTAAATCATTGTACTTCTATTTAGTCTATTTCACTAAGGATTGAAGAAACTTAGACTTGTTGATGAAAGGTTCCTAATAATTGAAAAGCAATTAATAAGCAATTTCTGAAATTGACTGAAAAAGGAAGGATGTGTTCAGTCAAGGAGCTGAGGAATTATGACAGAATGACATCTCTGAAGATATAGAGAGACACTAGAGTAATGATGGTGAACCTTTTAGGCACCAAAATGTGTGCACGCATGTGCACAATGTGCATACCCAAAATGCAAGGTGCACCCATTACATGTGTGACAGAGACTTGAAGATCAGCTGGCTGGCGAGAGGTGTGTGCACATGCGCAGAGGAGCTGAGTTGGGACAATGGTGTGCATGCTCAGAGAGGGCTCTGTGTGCCATCACTGCACTAGAGAGATGTTTGCCTTCAGAATTTCTCTGGATCAAAGAGAGATTGTCAACCCACTCGTACTCTGGATGGTGATTCCTCATGAAACAGATGTTTTTGCAGTTGCCAAAAATCCTGGGATTCCACATACAAATCACAACTGTGGCATAACCTAGTCAAGCCCTGCCATCCTAATTTCTTAATCACACTGGAAATTTACACACTTCTAAAACTCTGGTACCTGTAACCTTTAATTGGGCAAAGCAACACAGTAGAACAAAACTTTTAAAAGCAAGTCCTCAAATGAGTTAACTTATAAAATGCATCCAAAATCTGGGTCTTTGACTCCTGTGGAACTGAAATTTGGCAAATTTTATGAAACATTTTATGACATAAATATTATCATAAAACATTTGTGTTAATATTTGACTTTGTTATACAATTCAATATGGCTATTTTCAAGGCAGATACATCTCTGGATATATCCCCAGTTTTTCATTAGAAATTGTTTTCATTATTGAGGGCATTGAGGCATCTGGTAAGGAAATATCTCTAAAATGATGAAGTGGAGCCTGGGTTGTCTAGCAATTGATCTACAAGGTATAGAGAGATTTACTGTGCAACAAAGGTAAGGTTTCTTTTGGTGAGTTGGGGTAATATAGGGAGACAATCGGTTCATACAATACCCTAAACTAAAACTAAGCAACCATATTATAGGTTGTTGTGTTCTGTGATGCCAGCCAATTGGAGTTCATTCAAATTTATATATATATATATATATATATTTAATATATATATTATATATATATAATATTATTGTATATATATATATATATTATATATATATTATTATATATATATATATATATATCCTCCCTCTCCTCCTACCCGAGGGGTATTTCATATGAAAGAGATTCTAATTCCTAATTTAAAATAAGTGTTTTTCTTTAGATTTTTGTTTGTTTTTCTTTTTGAAGTTTTGATGGCGAGATTAGACTCAGTTTTGGCATTTTATATTTTTTTCTGAATCAGTCCTTCATCTGTTTCCTAGAATCTTGTAGTTTTTGAAATAGCCTTCATGAGTCCTATGCATTGAAGGGCATTTTTTAAGGAAAGAGTTAAAAATTAACTGTAGAGGGCAACTCTCCTTCAGCAAGCCATCAAATTTGATTGCTCTGCATCATTTCCTGATCTTTTTCTCATTCCTATTCTGCTATATACATTGGGGGGGGGGAATTGGGGTCTGCAGCTGCTTTACAAAATAGAATTAAGTCTTGCTTCCTGTCACTCATATTAGTTAAAGAGTACTATATTCAACAAACCAAATTCTTTCTCAGTCAAGAGAAAAATCTATACGTATGTATTTCTCTCTGAATTCCTATATTACAAAAGCAATATTTAAAAGGGTTTTTGTACACTGTAGATTCATCCAACTGAAGTGAATAAAATCAATTAACTTGTATTCTCCCTAGTACCAAGTCATAATTAGTGGATTATCTTGACAATATTGTCAACACAATTCAGTATTGTATTATCTGACAATGAAATCTTGTTTGCAATCTCCTACTCGTTGCTAATGGTGTCAGCTCCTCATCTGTGTATGACTTCCTTTGTTTCCCATTGAGCTATTCACTAAAGAAACTATCATAGGACTCAACTATTTTAAACAATCCAACTTTCCTTTTTCAGAGAAGGTTGTTGAGGGTTGTAAGAGCTGCAGTTGCAGGGGGCTCTGAAGAAAATGGATTCTCTGGACTTTTTTCAGTCATGGTTCAGGCTGAACACAGTCACAGAACTAAATCTACATTGATTGCTCTTATGAATGAACCAGGGTAGTATTTGTAAGACTGCAAAGGCCTCTCCACATGCACCAGCAACTGAAAGAAAAGGATCTTTCCATGTCCTATTTGTACATGTCATTTCAGGCCTCTCAGTCAAATAGATGGGAGTGGCACACAAAATATTATTGGCCCATTCCCAGCTCTGAGTGTGTATGAATCATCAGGTGGATTTTTGTACTAGTTCTTGCTTGCCCATATTCGTAGTTCACAGGATTTTCCCAAGCATCATTTTAAACTATTTCATCACCATATGACTCCATCTAATTGTAAGACAATAGAATCACTGGGAAATCCATTAATTAACATTTAGGTATCTCTCCCTTTAACCTTTTAATAAGATATCAGAAGATATCACCTGGAAAACAGAATATAAAATAATTTTATGGAATGGAGTTATCAAACCATTGCACTAATTCTCTATGCAAGACAAAATTGGTTCAAGACCTTACAAATAGAAATGTACATCAAGAAATATCAAACAAACTGACATTTTTTCAGAAAAGCAGAGGAGGACATGAAATAAAAGTTATAATAAAATGAATAATAAAGAGATCATGAGAATACAGCATTTACCTTCAACAATTTATAGCAAAACCTTTGTCTATGTAGAGCATCCGAGGCTCTGAATAGATTAAGGCGAATGATTGTCAGAGTACTGGATTTTCTTCTGGAAGTTTACATTATGGAAATGGAAGAGTAAGAATTGAACTAGAAAAATGCAGCAGTGCAGAACAAGAAAAAGACAAGATACGGATGCATATTTTCATTTGATTGCTATAGCCCTCTCAAAAGATGTCATTGGGTGGTGAACATTATAAAACAGAATATAAATTTAAAGCAATTATAAAGTAAATATATATGACACTAAGTAAATACTATGGTATTTACTATGGTATTTACTATGGTATTTACTATACTATGGCAATACACCCAGGAAACAAGTCCCTTAACACACTTGGTGCCCAAGAAAGACCCAAAAGTAACTCATCCCCAAGCCTTGAAGGGCTTTGAAGATGATAACCAGCTCCTTGAATTGTACCTGGGAACACTCTGGCAATCAATACAGTTCACAAAAAAATAGGATGTTATGTATCGGTTATTTGATACCCTTTACTACCGTGCAGCTGCATTCTGGACCAATGGAGTCTTCTGGATGTTCTTCAAGAGCGTCCCAATGTGGAATGCACTGCAGCAGTCTATTGCATATTGGACTTATAAAATAAACCTAAATATAAGAATGGCAGAACTCAAAGAGATGACAGCTAGCATCAAACCTGGGTATCAATTTTTTTTTTAAAAAAATAATCTGACAACACAATTTAGAAGTTGGAAGTCTTCAGCAGAGTTATGTAAAGAAAAAGGGGAAAGGAAGACTCTAAGTTAATGATAAACATGCCAACCCCCACTCTTTCTGAATTTAAACTGAATGCAGAAATTAAGGTGGGAAATAATTTTGTTTATTTGGGCTAAAGAACAGATAAAGCGAAGAGGGAACAAATTCTAGGAAGGGAAGCAGTGACAAACCCAAACTTAGGATAAGCCAATATTGACAACAAGGTAGATCAGAATGGTAAAATTAATACCGGCACTCCAGTGGCAACTGGACACTGAAAACAGCTTTCACGGAGAGAAAGAAAATTGGTGATGGGTTTGGGTGGGATGGGATGGAAGAGGTTACATCCCTGGAAGCGCGACTTGTTACCAAGATGAGGCCAAAGTCTCAGAGATATTTGTACACGGAACCGCCAGTAATCGAGCCAGACCGACTGGCATCGCACTCATCTGATAGTGACTGAGCCGGACCCCGTTCATTCTATTGAGACTTCCTCCAGTGTAAAAGCGATGCAGAGCAACTCTTTCGACCGACAGGGACGGAACTAACCGTTCTCATCCCGTGCATTTGACCTCGCTTGCGGCCGACTCTGAAGGAACTTCCAGCGAACTCTTTACAGCGCCTGCTCTCAGGTAAGCGAGCGCGCAAGGGGACCTTTGCCCTCGGAATCTTTTTTTCAGCTCCCACCGCATCACCTGCGGCAACCCTTCGAAGGTCATCGATATTTGCTTGCAGCTTTATGATTGGATCGAGTCGACGTTCTCGGATGTGATGATTGCTTCAACGGGTTGCCACTTCTTCCCTTTGGCCACTGGATTGGGTCAGGCGTGGTCACGCGCTACAAGTTGCCATGGTGACGTTTGGAGGTGGGCACGTAGGCGGGAAGGGATAGTTGCTTGCGTCTAATTGGCCGATCCTCCGAGATAAGAGTTCCCCGTGATTCGCCTTGATAATTCTTCGCGCCGCGCCCCCCTTCAACGAAGTGAGAGCGTGTCACGTGAGGGGAAAGGGTGCTTTGACGCCGCGGGAGCGAAAACGAGCGCGGAGCTATGAAGTACTACGAGGTGAGGAGGTGCAGTTGGCGTCCGAGGGCATCGCGTGGGCCGACGGGGGAGGGGGGGTGTCGTACAGCAGCGGCCACCGGTCAACGGTCGAAGAGGAGGAGAATGAGCTCCTCGCTCTCTGACCTAAGGCAAGTGGTGGGTACCACGCACGCGTGGGATTCCGCTTTGTACAAAGCGCGAGAGGGAAAGTACGCATGTGTAGTATCTGGAGCAAGCATGCGCTGGGAGTTGGAGGGAACGAGGGTGGGCTTTTCATCGACTTTGAAGTGTGGGGTAGCCTTTTCGGTTTCGTTGAATTTTCCTTGGAGAAGAGAAATGCTCCAAATCGAAGGTTTTCAGACTTCTTCAGATGGTGGCACCTGTTTAACAGAAAAATAAAGACTCTTGACTAAGAGGCAAAGCTTCATTTCATAGAAAGTTGGCTATGGCCAAGTGAATGGGTTTTTTGTTTTGCCTCAGGCTGTCCTGGAACCCCATCAAGTTCTTGCAGATCAGTTTGAAAAACCCAAGTCCGTATTGCTCTCAGATTGACATGGAAATCGTGCCTTTCTGCATATATTCTTCGATGCCTTTCCGTTTTCTAAAAACATAAAAGTTCTCAAGATATTTCAGGAGGGTGATGTTCAATGAGTGGTAGTAGTGAGGTGTCAAATTGAGTAGCCACTGTTCAGTCATGTCCAACTCTTCACAACACCATGGACAATAGCATGACAGGCTGTTCTGCCTGGTAACTGTTTCCAGGAATTTTCTGAAATTCACATTTGTTGCATCAATTACATTATCCATCTCATCCTATGCCATCGCCTTCTCCTTTTGTCCTCAATCTTTCCCAACATCTTTCCCAACATCTATCCATCTTCAGAAATCTTAATTTTAAAATAATTTACAATTATTTTGTGTGTGTGTTTCTATTCATATACTTCCAGTGTATCTGGTTTTTTTTAAATCTCCAAATCTCTGCTGTTTCTTTAACAGACTTCTTGTCTTTTCTGTTGCTTTTGCCATGATTCTGATTACTCAAGAGAACCTAAAAGTCATTAGGCAAGGCAGCTTTAATATGTTAATATTTTGGCTTGCCCAGTTAAACTGGTATTGCAAACCTTACTATTAGTTCATCTATGTACAAAGTTAATTATGTGTTTATCTTGCTTTATGTGATTTAAACATTAAACATAATACTTTTTTGAGGATATCATCGAACTGGAACCTTAACATTTCCCAAAGATTTCCAGAATTTCTCATTGTTTTGATAACTGTATGCAGGAAAGTCTTAATTTTAAGCTTTTATAACTTTTGATGTCTTCTTTCATATGACTAGTCACTGAGCGGAAATACAGATATTTAGGATAGTGGATGTCAATTGACTGGATTTCTTAAAGGTAAAAATAATGTGGAAGAAAAGGGCATTTTATTTAGTAATAGAAATTAGTGTCACCTACTTTGTTCAGGCAAGATGTTTGGGCTGGTTTAATGAATTTATTTTCTGGGTTTGCACAATATAGTACTTTGAATCACAAGGTAAACAAATGGCCTCTGTTTATATAACATACCATAGTAAGCCATCAAAAAAACCCCAAGCTAACAAAATTAAAACAAGCTTAGCATGGTGTACAGTTGTTGTACAATTGTACATTAATAATGGATTTAAGCAATAGCGTACAGAGTTTGAGAGGAGAAAGGAGCGAGGGAGAGAAAGTAAGTACATAAATTATTCTGTCTTCTTTAAGACAAGCAACTGTGTTATATTATAAGCCTATGTGACCTAATTCCTAATAATTATAGGTGAGGGAATAGAATGTTACAACATAACTATTGATTGCTATATTTTTAGTTCAGGATTGTTCTTTTATCTTGGAAATTGATACACCATACGTCCTTGAACATGTTACAGAACCCTCATATTTTTTGCAGAAAACTTTCAAGACCGAAAAAGAAACAGATATACATCTTAAAAACATATCCAGCACTTTTATATTACCGGTAGTAAGATTACTATTTCTTGGGTGCCACAGGACCCTTATAGGAACTTTAAATTAACACAAATTACTTTCTTCAATCTAGATTAATTTTTCCTCAGAGCAGATACTTATTTTTTCTGGTAGTTTTTGCTAAACAAATCCTCAATTCTCCATTTACTGAACACCTGCTAATTTATGGAAATAGAATAGGGGATCCTTCCAAAAGGCTTTTGTATCTCATTGAGGATTCTTCTCTTATTTGATATAATGGACTTAGGTTCTTGTGCTACTGATTACTAGTTATGTAATACTCTAACTGATGTCTTTGTTGGATCTTTATAATCCACTTTATATCCCAACTGAATATATCCCTAGTGTCCTCTCTGTGTTATATAGTCCTACAAAAGACAGATACAGGTAGAAATTAAATAATACTTATCTAAGAAAATATTGGTATTAACTGCAAAGTAAGTCTGAATGATAACAATTACATTCAGTGGTTCCTTATATTGTTTTAATGCTATGACCAATAGTCACAGTTCCTGTCTAGGAGGCTTCTGCCCTGGACACAGTTGCATGATTTAAAATTTGTTTAGGTATTTGGAATGTTTTTAAAGAACAAAAGATTCTTGTGTGGATTGCTTCAATAATTTTCTTTTTCCAAGAACACTTTATAACTTTTAAATGTTGTTTGCAATACAACTTTTGCACATTTGCCTTACAATCTGGAGATGATCTGAACAGCTCAGTATACTTTTCCAGCCTTGAGATCAGATCAGCCTTTGCACCTGTCTTGTAAATGGATATATGCTTAGCAGTGCAATGGTACTAAGATTGGCTCTTTGCTTTGCTTACTCAGCTCAGCAGTTTTTCAAATGGCCCTGTCTGAATACTGAGCAGTTGAGTGTTTAAAATCTCTTCCACAATACCTTGAGCTGGTAGAAAATAATAACTTTTCCCAGAATCAATTGGCAATATTGCTTATTTGCTGACAGTTTGTAGTTTTTTCTTTCATTAATTTCCTGATTTTAACCTCCATTATTAATAGCAAAGATATGCCCAAATCAGGCTCTTACATCCACATGCTCTCCAAACAGCCATGTGGGACCTTTAATGTCATACAAATCTGGAGGACATTTAGTTGGGGAAGACTGTCTTGGAGAATATAATTTCTCCAGTCGTAACCATTTGCTTAGAAGAAAAAGATCAACGAATAGGCCATCATGATTTAAATCACTAGTAAAAATTTATTATATTATTATAATAGTAATATGTATTATTGCGTATTCATAATCATGTTTATACTTACATCTGTTATCTAATACTTGTTTGACAAATTAAATAAAAAGGCTTGATTTAAATCAACTTGATTTAAATAATAATTTTTAAAGAGCAGTTGTCCTCTCTGTCCTGCAGTGGCTCCTCTGATCCACTGTTGACTCACAGACAGACCCATTCACTTTAGTGGGATGGCTGGTGATGCGGCAGTGACACAACAAGGTGAGGGACATGGCAGGCAGCAGGTGAGTGATGCCTGCTAACAGGTGTTGCCATGATCTGAAATGACAGGTGCTCTTTAATATTATATTGATAAATTGCTTAGAAGGCTTCACTTTCATTTTTACTGCTTGCCCTTCCTCCTCATTCTTAGAGTCAGAATATATACCGGTAGTCTCGTGCTCCATAACTAAGCTTCATTTCATGCTGAAAAAACTAAATTATTAATGTATCTTAAATAGAAAACTATCTTTAGATAGATTTTTACTCCAAAATCATTTTATTAAAATAAATTTAATTAAAAAAAAACAAATGAAAAAAGCCCAATTTAAATAAAAAAACAAGTTTAAATAAAAATATTTTTAAATCAATTTTTATACACCCTGTCTTAATTTAAACATTTGGAAGCCATCAAATTGTCTATCCTTGTTTATATAGCATTTAATTGTTATGAAAATGCATGCAAATCTTGCAAAAATCTTAACATTTTATTGTACTCATGTGATCATGACAATTTAGAGTGAAGCTATGCAAATGGTAAAAGGATTGCACATAAATGAAAGATGTTTCTCAATACTTTATTTTACTCTGAAGTTAATGGATAAGGAGTTAATTTCAGCTGGAAGCTTAAGATAAAACATGTTGTAAGCAACTTTTGTGGGTCTTACACCCCTTACAATAAGAATACTGTATGCATGGTCCAGCATAACTGTAGACATTTGCAGCCATTCTCTTAAGTTAGAGGCTGTAATTATAATGACAATGATAAGAAACTGATAAAAACTTTTTAAAAAGAAAAAAAGTGTTAAAAATAAATGAAAAAATAAGAATATATTTATAGATATAGAAATAGATATATCGATATGACTTCCCCTTTACCACAAGTATATTTTTTAAAGTAATCACCTTATATTAAGCAAATTATCTCCTCTTCCCATATCCCATCTCTTACAAACAAATCCTTAAAAACCTCATCATTTCAATCAGAATCAGCAAAAGTCCACTTTGGTTATTAGAGATAATAACATATCTTTTTTAACCTTTATCATATAAACCATTTTTATATTTCTTTCTTTTACTTGTAACAATCTTTATCTTCAAAGTTTTAACTAGCCTATTGGTAAATTCAGTATAGAAAAAATATCCACCCTCTTAATGTGTTATTTGTATATTCCTTTTAGTTGTAAAGACATCAGCTGTTTTTTTATGTCCAGTGTAGCATTTCCCTCCCATACATTTTGACTGTTATTCTAAAATCCACTTTTAGATCAGCCTCAGCCTTGTATATTTGCTCCATTCTGTAATTGTAAGTCAAATTTAAGTATTTTTCTCCCTTAATTATAATCTTCAGTTATTTCTAGTTCCCACTAATGTCCAATCGTTAAAGTCTTATAATTTTTTAAAAATAATTCAAAACAAAAACAATTCCCACAAGAAGGATTTTTATAACTAATTCCAAAATCTTATTTGAGATCCATCTAGACCCTGAGTATATCCAAAATCAAAGTTCTAATCAGCTTTTTTAGGTTTATTTAAAAAAATCAAATCCTTAAATTTGTATTTAAAACTTCTTTTGCTGATGATTGAAGGAAACTCATCCTGTATTTTTAAATTTGTTGATTCACAGTTCCCAATGGCTGAAAAGCAGTTGACAAGCAATTTCCAAAAGTGATTAGAAAGATATGGGAATCTAATAGCAATTCTATTTCAGGATACATTGGCCCTAACTAGATACCTAATATCCCATTATTTCTATCCCTTCGTTGCAAGTTCATTTAAACCTATCTTTTCTTCCCCTTACTATTGCCTAATATATTTCTTCTCGTAACTACTACTAAAGCCCATGTCACACCGAACCAACGGATGCAAAGAGGATGTAAAACGGACAAAAAACCGTGCCATCCGTTCGAAAACGCGATGTACTCACTGCCCCCGTTTGGCTTCCTCTCTATCCGTCCAGCCTTCCGTCTATTGACGTTTCATCCGCTCCAAAAGTTTTGGGCTGCCTAAAACTTTTGTGTGGAAAATGTATCCAGTTCATCCGTTCTGCATCCGCTACGCATCCGTTACGCATCCGTTACGCATCCGTTACGCATCCGTTATATCTGCTAGGCGTCCGCTGCGCATCCGCGCAACTCGCATCCGCCCGGACGCAGGGAGGAAGCGGAACTGACGCGGAACAGATGCAGAATGGATGCAGAACGGATGCCAAGCGGAAACAAAGCG
>BHFT01028448.1:949-57872 GCA_004320025.1 Laticauda laticaudata
CCCCCCCCCCCCCCCGGGACAACCTGAATAATGTCAAGTTGATGTTTTAAACTGATATGAACTGTATTACAAAATGAATTGATAGTCAATGGCATTTTATATATGCCCATTTCCATAAGCTCTGTGATTAAATTTAAGTCAGAAATTATCTGGAAGATATTACTTGTTGGCTGTAGTTTAATTCAGCACCCTAGCTGTAAAAATCAGTCCCCAAATAATATACCATGTTCCTTCCTCCTCCCACATCAACAAACCAATATTCCTTTCTTCTTCCTACCCCACAGGACAAGCAGTACTGTGGCACAATATATTGTCAACTTTGAAAGAGATGGTTCAGAACTACCTGCGGATGGTACTGATGTCAAAAAAATTGAAAGCGAGAAGACCATTCTTGGCGAAGAGAAGGAGATACCTACATTTGTACCGAAAATAGCAGACCTTCAGCAGATGGTTGCCATGCTCTTACAAGAAGATAAATCATTATTCATGGACTTTGAAACACTCCAGTTTAAGGATGGTCAGTAAGTCAGAAATGCTTACTGCAAATTAATTAATGGATGGATGGATGGATTAATGTTACTCTGATCTTCTCAAAGAAATTGGATAGTCCCCTGCCTTATAAGATTCTTTGTATTTTCTTCCTCAGAAAAAAGGAATTAGGAAGTTGTGGGCTGCTTTTCTGTGATATGTCATAGTTGATAACTAACTTCCTTCCTTTTTTTTCTGAATCATTCCATTTCACTGTTTTGGTGCATGTATGTGATTTCTTATTTTGAGGGAAAGCTTTGTTCCCTACCTCCCCAGACAAATCCAAGAGATTTTAGCTTCTGAATAGTGTTCTTTGTTGTTGTTGTTGTTGTTGTTCTCCTCCATTAAGCTGACTTATAATTAATTAAGAAACCTATTTTAGATAATAAAAAGAAAAGAGCAGCAAATTAAAACTAAAGATATGTCAACAATTGCATTTGCTCGACTTGTTATGAGACATGCCATCCTTTTATCTCTTACTCTCCGTGTCCTGCTCTTTTCCCCCAACTAGTTAATGTTATAAGCATTCTATATAGTTGCAATCTTTTTGTGGTGCTCGCAAAAGAGGTGGTATGGACCATAAGGTGTATATCTCCAATACCAAGCTTGGCTTTCTGTTTGGAGCTCAGAGGCAGGGGAAGGAAACATATGGGAAGCAGCTCTTTCTAAATTATGCAGGCCTTGAAAGGTCAAATTCCATATTCTGAATTAGGCTTGGAAGCAAATACAGAAGCACAGCAAACCAAACCAAGCCTGGGATTATATGCTTCCCAGCCTCCTCTTGCCAGAGGTTGAATTTTGTATTTGTGCTAGTGGAAGCTTCTGATGACCTTCGGAACCAGCCCAAGATAAAGTGCATTTCAGTCATTGAAGCAGGAGATTATTGAGTAAGGCCAAAACCTTATCTGAAATGGGATGCAGGGAGTTCACCAGCCTTTAGTGTAAAAGGCAGCCTTTGTGTCCACTGTTGATAGAAAATGCCAAAAGACAGCAGGGTCAAAAAAAACAAAAAACCCAAGTCTGCCTCAATGGTTTTCATGAAGTTGTCAGCTAATTTTCAGATAACAAAAGTATTTCATATAAATGCTAGGGTAGAACAGATCTGAGATGTTTCTTTTAACTGCTAAGCATTTCATAGCATTAGTGATATTCAGCTGAATGAAATGGAATGAATGGAATGCTATGATCCAGGAAGCAGATGACAATGACTGACCATATTTAATTTGTATAATTTTTAATACAAATTAATTAATACATAATTTATAAAATATGTGATGATCTAGCTAAATAAATTGAGGCACGAAACAGTTTTATTGAATGATCTGGTTGTAATTAATTACAAAAGACAGGAATATTTTGCCTACTGCTGCTATATAGCTTCACTTCAGAAATTTTGCATAATTTGTTGCCTACCAGATAAAGAGCTAACTATTCTGTTATCATTCAAAAATTCTGTTTCCATTTACTGAGATCCTAATTTTTTTGGGGGGGGGGAAATGTCTCCATTTTATGCACCCCTTTGTTGTTCCCTGATCCTTCCAGAAATGTTTTTGTAGGAAATTAAAATCTTCCTAAACCAGACATAAAAGGAATAGGACTGAAAGGGGGAATTACTAGAAATACAGCAATATGTGTCCTTTATGCCTTCTATTAATACAATTTCTGATCTATTAATGAGTCAGTTGTGTTGTGTTTTGCCATGTTCTATTATGAACTGTTCTGAATGTAACAGATCAGGTAGTTGGAATTAACTGTTTGGAACTGAGCTGAAAGTTCTCACATATTTTTCCCTGAGGAAATGTTTTGCCCTCCTTTCTAACTAGTAAGAACATCCCTTTGCAGAACATTTGGCCAAATATTCTCCATCTCTGCTTTTTGATGCCATCAACATTCTCTCTGCAATGCTTTAGAACAATGGAAGACCCAGATTCCTGAGGAAGAAATGAGTTGTTGCTGCTCCTTTCCTTTTTAATTGCCTTAGCATAAACTTTAAAAAGTAATTAAAGGATAAGGAATCCTTATTCTTGAAGTTAAAGTAGCTTCATAGTAGAGCCACTGATGTCTCTCTGGAATATCCTATTGCACTCTTGGATAAACACTGATGGAATACTAAGTAGTTACTGCATGTATTGAAGCAGCAGCAGGAGTGACAGTTGCCAAGAATCAGGCAAATATGGCTGATCTCCCACTTCTATAATTTTGGAAACAGCATAGAATGATGCTTAGGTTGCCATCTAAATAGAAATGTCCATTTTGAATGCAAGGAACTGGAATATGAATATGTGTATATCATATAGACTGAGCCTAGTTGACAGGTACTTCTAGTTGAGTTTGCATTCAGTAACAAACTGAAATTGTTTTGATAGATACATAATGGCTGACCAAGATAAGATCTTTATCAGGATTTTCCTGCCCGGGAACCTAAAACTTTCTTTTGCAGCAGTGGTGGGATTCAAATTTTTTTACTACCAGTTCTGTGAGTGTGACTTGGTGGGCATGGTTTGGTGGGCGTAGCATGGCGGGCATGATAGCAGAAGGAAACTGTAAAATCGCCATTCCTTCCCGCCTCCTGGGGGAAGGTTACTGAAAAATCCCATTCCCTCCCCACCCCACTAACCTGCTTTCCAGCTCCGTTCTCCTGTGCAGGGTAACAAAAGAAGACCCAGCTGATTATCTGGGACTCAGGAGGCAGAGAATAGATGGGGGCAGGGCCAGTCAGAGATGGTATTTGCTGGTTCTCCAAACTACTCAAAATTTCCGTTCCCAGTTCTCCAGAACTGGTCAGAACCTGCTGAATATCACTTCTGCTTTGCAGCCACTGGTTTCACTACCCTCCCAATGCAATGGACACTTTGGGTTTACCACACAGTGTCTAGTAACTGTCCTTAGTATCCCCTCCTCCTTCTCGGCAGCATCTAGGAAGCTGGAGGTTGTCAAGAAAAAATAGTTGTGGAATCTGCAGTTGAAGTGGGTGGGGGAGTAGTTAAGAGAGTGGCTAGCCTGAAATCACTGAAGGGGAGAAGTGGCAGAAAGCAGATGCTTTTCTCAGACTTGGAGTGTATATCTGGCTGCTCTGTAGTGAGTGGAGTCAGTCTGGCAAGATTCTTACAAATTGGCGAGCAGCAATAAAATACCACTCTGATCAACTCTCAGTGTTGTTCTGGTTCTTTGTGCCTGATGTCCACCTCGCCAGACTCCTCCCCTCACTTCAACTGCAGATTCCCCCATAAAAATAGCTGGTACTCTGAGCCCCTTCTAACTGGTCATATCAGAGAGTCATAGTGGAGGAGAAAGCCAAGGAATGGTTTTTTTGAGGGAAGAAGGAATCTTGAGCCCTGGTGGCACAATGGTTAGAGTGCATACTGCAGGCTACTTCTGCTGACTCCTGGCTACCTGAAATTTGGCAGTTCAAATCTTACCAGGCTCAAGGTTGACTCAGCCTTCCACCCTTCCAAGGTGTATAAAATTGTTGGGGGCAACATGCTGATTTTGTAAACCGCTTAGAGGGGGCTGTAAAGCACTTTAAAGTGGTATATAAGTCAAAGTGCTATTGCTATTGAAGGTATTCCTACCTGAATTTCCTCTAGAGCAGGAGTCCAAATTGATCGATTTATCATTAGCAGGTAATCAGTTCAGTTTTCTAAGATTGTCAGAAGCCCCAGGATGTCATTGTGAAATGCAAGGACACCAAAGTTCAGATTAGAGCCTTAAAAAGGTTTTGGTTGGCCAGTTTAAGAAGATCACCTTAGAGTTTCAACTGATACTTGGGGGCAAAACAGCATTTTTACTGTTATGCTGTGTTTATAACACAGAATCCTATATAATAATTGACATACTATGGTCAGTTTTGATAGGTCATAGTTAGATAAATTTGATCAAAAAATGACCATTTCATTTGTCTCATTTTGCAGAAATCATTAGGCCATCTACTGATATAAATAATGATATGCAGCCAATGGTAACAGATGCTCTCACTGGAGCTGAATTGGTGGGTAACTTTTATTGTCTTTTTTCTGCAACAAAACTTTAATAGTAAATAAGATTAGCATCCCTTCAATCCTTAATTCAGCACAGACAGGGTAAATACACATAAATACAGGGTAGTTAAGAAAAGTAATTGGCAGCAATTTGTCTGTCATTCATCACAGGTTACTAACCAGCTGAAGAACATACACCAGTCATTTTTCTTACTGTAGGCTGAGCCTGCAGCTGAAGGACAGAAGAATAGATTTAGGTAGATTTAGACATCTACCAAAGGAGGAGGGTGAACACAATAAAACAGAAGAGCATCACTACGGTGATAGTACAGTAAGAGAAGAAGGGGTGAGCCAAGGCCAACATCTGAAGTTCTGATGGCCTTAGGTTTAGTTGTCAAGATTTGAAGGGAAGGGGATACAATATGGTTCCTTGACTGCTAGGTCTCCAATACCTGAGAACAAGACTCTTCAAACTTGGCAAGTTTAAGACTTATAGATGTCAATTCTCAGAATTCCTATGCTAACATGAGTGGAAGATGAATTCTGGGAGTTGAAGTCCACAAGTCTTAAAGCTGTCAAGTTTGAAGACAGGGGTCTTAGAACCAATCCATTCAACAGGGGCTTTGGAAGTAAGATTTGAAAGAGTCAGATTTTTCCATTGTCAAAAGAGTAATGGTGGTGGAGATGTCCAGCTAGGAATTTCAAGTGAAAGGTCATATCTGCAGCAGTCTAAAATGGCCAAGAGTAGCGAGGCCAATTCCTGCTTTAACAATCAAAACTTCACAGTTGTATCCTTGGGAAGTATTATGTTGGGACAAAAAGGGGGAAAATCAATGAAAGGGAAGCTGCTAAACCTTAAGCTAACTCAGCTATTGGCTGGAGAATAGATGAGTGGACTATCATGAGATGTGAGATTTAACAATGATATAACAACCACTTCTTGTGCCAAAGCTAAAAGCTCTTGGTTGAGTTCCAAGAAATTTCACACATTTATATTCCTTGGTTTAGAACAACAGCAAATCAGGTGACCAATCCTTTAGAAATATTTATGGATCGACTGATGGGCTAATATTTATCTGTTAGAGTATTTTGAACATTGTAGTATACAATTAAAGTAGAAATAAAACTTACTGTATTTTGGCCACATTAAAGTATAAATGAAGATTGACACTATTTTTCTCCTCTTTTTAATAGACTTCTGGAATGCCTTTCATTGATGCAAATGTAACAACAATGACAAAAACCTTTCATGAAGTAGATTACCCAGTCTCCACCATGTCTTCTACTGTCTTGGATACCATGGGGATTCTCTTTCCTTCAACATTTAAAGAAATCACCAGTCAGAAGATTGAAGAAGAAATGACAAAATATCCAATTTCCATCATCCTCTCTGAGCAAGGTAAGTTGCTAGATTCTTAGCTGAGGAACAGATATTTTCTTTTATCCTGTACCAGCAGAAATTAGAAAATGCCCACTTACTTATGAAAAAGGTCTTCTACTTCAGCCACTGTTAATTATTTTCACTTATTTATGTGAAAATGTCTTCTATTTCAGCCACTGTTAATTATTGATGATCACATTCAGATTTTATATGTTATAATTATTTCTGAAATAATTTAGAACAAATTTTAGTTTTAAGAGCTCACTTCCACTTCATGTTTTGAATGTTTTAGACTGGCAATAGTTCATCCACAATGCAATTACTTCAGAAACAGTTCACAGAAAGGACCCTTTTTCCTTCTCATTTTTTTAAATTATGTCCAATTTTGTTTCTGTTCAGTCCAATTATGTTATTCAAGGATCAGAAATAAATAAGGATAAAATGACATTTAAATGATAACAATTGCCTAAAGAGACCCTCTTATGAACCCAAGGTCAGGCACAAACAGTATTAAATTTCATCTTTGGACATTATTTTAAACAATGGTGAGTGGGCTCTAATCCCAAATTTAAAACAGTTACTTAAGTAGCTTAAATACTGTTATTCCAAATGATGAGAATATGGTGGAAAAAGAGGGATATAAGAAAAATATGAGATATCTTAAAATAAAGAAAAAACAGTGATTTCTTGGCAATATTTTTCCTAGTTGAATGAGTATGGAGAAGTATCTGCCATTTTTGATTCACTAAAATGTAGGTGTATTTTTTAAAAATTAAGAATATTCTCATTTTAATAAATTTTGCTACTGATTCATGAGAATTTATTCCCATTCATTCCTCAACATGATTAGCTAAAGTTTAAACACATTCTTTTCTTTTGAAATAATTCTCTTAAAAACAAACATTTGATCTTGGTTTAGATAATGTTTGTCATTGTCATTACATAAATGATACATAAATTTATTTTATTAATCTCTGCAAATGTATTTATTTTTCTAAGATATAACTGACTTATGAACAGCTTCCTCCCCCAATATCAGGGTGGCCTCATTCCTTTTAGTCTTCTAGAAAATGTGAAGATCTGGTTTTCCCCGAAAACATTGGAGCCAGGGTGTCAGTGGAACCTTCCCTGTACAGAATTTTGATGATGAGATAGATTTATTTAGGTGGCTTTCCCACATTTCTAATTAATTTTATGATAACCTATATCGGGTTGTATGTTGTTTTTTATCATGAGCCACCTACAATCACAAGGATGAAATGGGCATTTAAATAAATTCTATGAATGTATGGATGAATGAAAGAATGAATGTGTCTCTGTGTGAAGGCATACCTGATAACACATACAAATAGGACCCTTTGCTTCCATATGGGAATTATACCCCTCCATAATCTCCAAAATCAGTGATAGCTGTGCGTATGTAGAACTTTGCATTAAAGATTTAAATGCTTGTGCTTTCTCTGGAATGCCTATCTAGTCAATTCATTTGTTTGGCACACTCCAAACATCTAGGCAGACTGATATTGACTTCCGGAAATCAATAACACTTTTGAGTTGTAAGGACTTTTGGCATATAATCATCCTGGTCAATAATTTCAGAGAAATTGAAAGTGCATCAAGATGTGTCATTGATTCCTCCTCTGATTAGAAATCATGCAATTGACTCTTGACATGTCCATGATAAGAACAATGTTAGTTGTTTACTGGGCAGAGAGTTTCCCATTCTGTGACTATGCTGGTTTCACATGTCAAGATCATACAGCACACACATCAGTCTTCTATCAATAACCTAGACTGATGAAATATTTCTATTTGGAAATTTGCTTTAGAAGAAAGTGTGGCTCTAATTATCTAATCCTAAATAATATGAAGGTATTTAAAAATATTTTGTATGTACAAGGTATGGTAGTAAGAAGAGATCAATTTTCATACATTTTTATAAATTCTCTTTGATCGTCACAAGTTGATAATCATTGTTAATGTTTCTCTCACAAGTATTATTTACTACTTGCAAATATGGTTTCTTGCTATAGGTGTGTTTGAAAATGTCATGCAATCAGTACGTTGAAGATTTTAAAAAATAAGTCCATCTATGACTTTCCTTTGATTGGTATTTTATATTTTGATGATATGAAACTTGATATTAATGCATATCATCTATCTATATGTACTGCATTTGGTTCATCTCTCTATATGTACATGCACTTATGTTAAACCAATGGGACTTTTAAAATTAGTGCTCTATTCTGGATTTCTCCTGAAAGTTTTCAAATTCACAGTGATTTTTTCCAGCAAAACCATTTTTATGGTAATTGTATTTAGATTTTCAGTCCTAGGAATGTTACAAACTGATCTTCAACATGTGGAAAGATTTTTAAAAATGTAACCAGAGTTGCACAGCAAGATTCTACCTTCAGCCAGATACCCTTTATGATTTCTTCCATAAATCTAATATAATAAAATGTATTCAAGCCAATTAGAATGTACCATGGCTGATGGTTCTGCATACTGTATATTGAAAGGAACACAGATAAACATTAAGGGAAACAACTATTGCAATCAAATCAGTTTGGTTAATGCTTTTTTAAAAAATAATAATTGTTTGCTATCTTTGTTCTTTGTTTGTTTGTTTTTTTAGGAATCTTGATTTATTCTTCCATGCCACTTCTGCATGTGTTACACTTTGTTAGTTTTCGTAAGCCTAATACTATAGAGTCTAAATTTCTGGGTATTAAATTAACCAATCAAAGGCTTAGTCATTATTATCCAATCTATATATACTACACTGCCCACAACAGGAGAAATCCATGTCTTAAACTTCTCCTTTAAGCTTTAATATGGACTCTTACTTCTTCCATTACAGATAAACCATATTGTTAAATATTGAGCTGCTAAAATATAATTTTAAAAGGCTGCCAAATGCTAACCTCACTCACAAATATACATGTATTCTCAACATGCCAAAAGGTTTAGAGGTAAATGCCTCTATTTCCTCTTGAGGACAAATAGCTTGTGCTACAAAATGACATATCTAACAGCTACTCAGATTTGCATTGGCAATGTGTATAATTTGAAAGTCAATGACATACAAGCTATACTTTTAAGTTTTGGTTTATTAAAAAGTATTCACAGAACATAGAATTCCCACTTCAGTATACATTTCTCTGTTGCTCAGTTCTAAGTTGTCTTTGCTCTCTTTGTACAGCTAAGCTTCCAGAAGTGATGTGTGTGGGTCAGAGCCATGCCACAAAGTGTGTTCATCTTTCCCTTTAATTAATCCAAATGGCATCGAAAACCATACAGCAAAATGTAAAGTTTTTTTTTTCTCATCCTCTACGCTGATACCTAAGGACAGATTTGTACTCTTTGCTTGGCCCATTGTCACCACAAGCCACCCACCACTTCCTGTGTGCTATTCCCTCATTGCAAAGGGAACCATTTAATGGATGTGTATTTATGCAACCATCCAGTTGTGCACATGTAAAATACAACTGTGGGAAACCTGATCGATCTGAAGATTAATGGAAGCTAAAGGAGAATGCTTCCCCCCCCCAAAAAAAATCACTTTTTGGGAGTTGTTTTGTTTTGAGTTTCAAAAAGGTTTCCTAGTGGTAGTGGTGGACAGTTCTCTTCAGTATATGTTTATGGAGATTCTCAGTTATCCAGGTCATGGTTGTCCCAAACTTGCCTTTTCAAAAGGCAACTGGACTTCACAGAGCTGAAGAAGCTTCTTGGATGAGAAGCGAAACGTTTTCAAGGAAAAACCAGAAAGTTCAGTTGCCTCTTGAAAAAGCACTTTGGGGGGCTTCTCTTTAGCTATTAACTTCTGAAGGATGTTTTTGGTCAAGAACATAGCAGGGAAGAAAACTTTACCACTTTTCCTCCTGTGCCTCAACTCTAATAGATGCTTAGCTCATTTTTTCCATCTCTCCACTTATTATTTATATAGTAAAAATATGCATGTCTATTGCTTTCCAATAATGAACAACTAATTTAGTTTGACATGAAATCTGTTTTTAATTGGAGTTGAACTTTTATGATCTACCCATTTAAGCATTTGTGTGTGTGTGAAAAGTTGACAGATATTAGAATATAACACAAGCTGAAATGTTGAGCATAAAATGGAACTTCTCGATAAAAATGCAAGGGATAGCTCAAGAAATGGCAAGCTAGCAGTACAAGGATTGAGTTCTATGTGCTAAAGAGCAGAAACTGCACCCCAAAAACTAGGGAGAAAACATATTTAAGGAAAGTAGGCAATATTCTTCTTTACTACGTAGGATTCCAGCAAACTTGACTTGTGAATTATTGAAAATTTGCCTGCATATCCCAAATAAAATATAGCTGTGCTACTTTTAGGCCCCCAAAACAGCTACAAGCTAGCATCATAACCTGATAAAGCTCAACTTAGAAGTAAGTCCTTGAATTCGGTGGGGCTGATTCCTAAATAATGTAGAAAAACAACTTTAATTCTAATGTTGGATTGCAACCTATAGATTTTTTTTTTTGTTATTAAGTGGTATTCAGCATAAGTGAATTACATATGGGTTTAGGATTTGATAAACAGAAAACTCAACCTGTTTCATTTAATTACAGCAGACTGACCTGCTATAATTGCTCTCAGGTGTTTTTTTTGTTTTTTTTTGTAGCTATCTAATTAGATTCACACTGTGTTAGTGCTTTTATAGACCAGTGAGACTGCTCTTACTTTATAATCCTCATTAAGAAACATTAATTCCATAAGCTGCCTAAAATACAAGTACACAGAAATACTCTGTGCTTCTGTCACCGAAGCTTAGAAATACAGCTTCAGCAAAGGAAAATCACCTCATCCTTTACCTCTTCTGTGATTTTTCCAAGATAATTTTGAACTGGATACACCACTTGAACAAGTTTGTCTGTTTTGTTTTACGTAGCATCTTCTGATTTCTGATTTGAATCTTCATTTACAGCATAAATTTGCTTTACTGATGGTAGCAGTTGTAGGCTATCTGTATTATGGCCCTGAAAAGGTTATTTGGGAAGATATAATCAGGAATGAGGTGATGAATGGATGCTGTATCTTCCCAACCTCACCTAGAATTCAACCCATTTCTCTTCACAGTGGTACAGATTGGATTATGTGGAGATTAAGAAGTCTCCATTTACCAGAAAAAATGAAATTAATGCATTAATAATTAAATATGTCTTCCCCCAATCTGTGCTAAAGGTGTTGGATTAGAATTTCCAGAAAGATTTTTAAAAGGCTGCACACAATGCAGCATAGGATGACAGTTGGATAGAGGTGGATGCGTTATAGCAAAGGAAGATATAAACAAACTGGAAGTTAAATTCCTGATTTATTTAATAGTACATGACATTTTAATAAAGAAAGTGGTAAAGAAAATGGTAATTTGTAGTATTTTGATGACAAGTGATTATAAAGGAAATCTTGTATATCAAAATAGGTTATTATGATTGCAGTAAGATAGATGCATAATTAATAAGAAAATACAAGTGTAAGAGGAAATTATTTCTGAGTAAACACAAGGCATTTACTAAATATTGATCTCCGCAGAGGAGAGATTTCAGAAGCTCAACACAGAAAGATTGTGAAAATTACTTGAGTTAAAAACAGCTGGTATGTAACAAAATAGGATGAAGGTTATGAACTTTATCCTGCATTGGCAGCAAAATTCAGCTCTTTAATATTCACATTTAAAATATAATCCTACACCAGTAATTAAATAACAATATTATATATCTTCTTTACTCCTTTGTCTTATTTTTGTAATCCTTTGCAAATAAACTTTTAACAATGGGCCCGATCCAACAAAATAAATTTTAAAATGTGGAGAAAAGCAAAGTTTTACATTTAGGAAAAATCAAAGGTATAGGTCCAGAGTAGGTGAGACCTGGTTCAAAAACAGTCACTGTGAGAAGGACCTTGGAGTTGAGTCCTAGTGGATGATCAATTGAATATGAGCCAGCTGTGTACAGTAGAAGTCAAAAAAGCTAATACAATCCTGGATTGTATAAACAGAGGCATAGAATCAAGATCACGTGAAGTATTAGTACCACTTTATAAAACCCTAGTAAGACCACACCTGGAATACTGCAACCAATTTTGGTCCCCATACTACAAAAAAGATGTTGAAACTTTGGAAAAAATTCAGAGTAGAGCAATTAAGATGATCAAAGGGCTGAAGACTAAAACATATGAAGAACAGCTGCAGGATCTGGGTTTAGCAAGTCTAAAGAAAAGAAGAATTAGAGGTGACATGATAGCAGCAGTATGCCAGTATTTGAGGGGCTGCCACAAAGAAGAGGAGGTCAAATTGTTCTCCAAAGCACCAGAAGGCAGGAGAAGAAACAATGGTTGGAAACTAATCAGAGAAGTAAGATGGAATTAAAGAGAAAGTTCCTAACAGTGAGGAGGACAATTAACTAGTGGAACATCTTGCCTTCAGAAGTTGTAGGTGCTTCATCACTGGAGGTTTTTAAGAAGAGGCTAGATGGACACTTATCTGAAGTGGTATAGGTTTTCCTGCTTGAGCAGGACTAGAAGATCTCCAAACTTACTTCCAGATTCTATTCTGTTCTATTCTGTTCTATTCTATTCTATTCTATTCTATTCTATTCTACTCTACTCTACTCTACTCTACTCTACTCTGTATGGTTTGGTTAAAATTGGAAGGAGTCAGTGGTGAATCTTGTATATTTCCTTAACCTAAACAATATTTGAGTACAAAAAACAGTGTCCAACATGATGTAGTGTGGTATAAATCCCAGGAGATGTTACCACAGATGAGAAGAAAGGGGATTTAGGAGAGGAGTGGGAATTGGAGAATTAATTGGAGAATTGAGTGTAGGAAATTCTTGACTTATAACCATCATGGAGCCCTTTACTAAACAAGACAGTTGTTAAATTGTGCCCCACGCTATGGCCTTTTTTTGCCACAGTTGTTAAATGAATGACTGCAATTGTTAAATGAATTGTGTGGTTGTTAAATGAATTTGGCTTCCCTCATTGATCTTGCTTGTCGGAAACCAACTGGGAAGGTTATAAATGATGATCCTGGGACAGTGAAACTATCAGAACTACATGCCAGTTGCCAAGCACCCAAATTTTTATCATGTGACCATGGGGATGCTGCAATAGTTGTAAATGTGAAAAATGGTTATAAGTCACTTTTTTCAATGCTGTTGTAAGTTTGAACAGTCACTAAATGAATCAGTGTAAGTCAAGGACTAGCAGTACAATAGCTCAAAACCATATGTATAAAAGAATCAAAGCTGCTTTTTCAAGAGGCAACTGGACTTCCTGGTTTTTCTTTGAAGATATTTTGCTTCTCATCCAAGAAACTTCTTCAGCTCTGAGCTGAAGAACTTTCTTGGACGAGAAGCAAAACGTCTTCTAATCAAAGAAAAACCAGGAAGTCCAGTTGCCTCTTGAAAAAGCAGCTTTGGGTCAACCATTATCTCAATGACTGAGAATCTCCATAGACATTTAGCTCTGCACTTTGGTATGTATAAAAAGGTTTTACAGCTTATTTTGGTACCTCTGTTCAAGATCTTCAAGCACACAAATCCAGGAACCCAAAATGATATCTGTTTCAAAGTCTAGTATGTGTGGCAATGCCCATGCATATGTTTAGCATGATTTTAAACTAAACATGTTGTGTAAACTCCTCTCAGAACAAATTACTTGGTTTTCATTCTGAGAGAGCATAAAACAAGACAACAATCACCCTGCTTCAACTAAATTTACTCTGCCTGCTTCTCTTTGGACTATTACCTCCAATTTTTTGGCCTCCTATAAGCTTATTTCACATTTATATGACTCTATTAATATATTTTGCTTCCAAATCAGTCTCAAAGGATTCATATCCAGTCAGGTATGAAACAAATCACTGTTGCTTTTTTTTTTTTTAATGAACCTAGTTTGTTTCCTGACAGTGAGAACAATTAACCAGTGGATGTTTTGCCTTCAGAAGCTGTGGGTGCTTCAACACTGGAGCTTTTAAAGAAGAGACTGGATGGCCTTTTGTCTGAAATGGTATAGAGTCTCCTGCTTTAGCAGGGGGTTGGATTAGAAGACCTCCAAGTTCCCTTCCAACTCTGTTATTCTGTTACTTCCTTTTTAGAGGAAAAGACTACAGAACAACTGGAATCTTCAGGGGAGGAGGTTTTGCTGCCCTTGACCACAATGCCATCTGTCATTCACTCCACCGTTCTTCCAAGAGATGATATTGTAGAGCCTACAGATCAGTTGACTTTATTGCCAGCAGATACCTCCAGTGGCCCTTCCACTGACATAGACCAATTTTGGGAAGCCACAAGCTCCATGTGGGCAACCTCAGATGGTTTTGAAATGGGAGTGCAGGACCTTGCCATTGACTTAGTTATCACTGACATGATGGCCCCAGTGACAGTGGAGGAGGAGGAGGAGGAGGAGGAGGGAAGTGGCTACCATACATTGCCAGAAATCCCAGGTATGACTCCAGCTCCTTCCCTGAAGTATATAACCACAAGCTCCATGACAGCTGCAATCCAAGGCCAAGAGCTGGTGGTATTCTTCAGCTTGAGGGTGACCAACATGCGCTTTTCCAATGACCTCTTCAATCAGAGTTCCCCTGAGTACAAAGCACTTGAACAACAGTTCGTACAGCTGGTAGGTGACAAAGGATGGTATTGAACTTGTGGATAATCCCCCACCCCCACACCTAAGAGAAATCTTAGAACATTATGCCTCGCATTAAAATAGGAAAGAACAAATAAAAACAAATTGAACTGATAGTGGGGGAATGCTTTTAGAAGAAAGTTAGGATTCCTTCTCCTAACAGTCTCAACCTTCATTATTATTTTCTCAATTCTATGTACTGCTCCGAAAAGAAAAGTCCTCATCAAGTTCACCTTGGCTCCTAATGACAACATGGATATGTTCCTGTTTTCTTGGCTACAGCAGTGGTTAATCATAGCTACTTGTTTACTAGTCCTTTCTTCTTTCCTTTTTTCCTTCTTTCCTTCTTTCCTTTTTTCCTTCTTTCCTTTTTTCCTTCTTTCCTTCTTTCTTTCTTTCTTTCTTCCTTTCAGGAAGGAAGGAAAAGAAGGTAAGCAGGTAGGCAGACAAGAAGGAAGAAAAGAAAGAAAGAAAGAAGGAAGGAAGGAAGGAAGGAAGGAAGGAAGGAAGGAAGGAAGGAAAAAGGGGTTGACCTGAAACAAGGATTTTATTATAGTGCTGAGGAATGCAGCAATGGAAGCTTGAAGGACAAGGCTGGGAACCATGTTACCATAGAGAAGATCTATCTATGTAATCCAGGAATGTCCAGCCTTGGCAACTTTAAAATTTGTGAACTTCCACTTCCAGAATTCCCTGGTCAGCATGGTTGGCTAGGGAATTCTGGGAGTTGAAGTCCACAGTTGCCAAGGTTAGACACCAAAGAAGGAAAGAAGGAAGGAAGGAAGGAAGGAAGGAAGGAAGGAAGGAAGGAAGGAAGGAAGGAAGGAAGGAAGGAAGGAAGGAAGGAAGGAAGGAAGGAAGGAAGGAAGGAAGGAAGGAAACAAGGAAACTGGATTAGTTTAAAGCCCTGGGATTGCCTTATGTTTTTTTTTTCCTGCCACTTTTAACTTGCTCAGATTTTTAAGATTTTTTTTAATGCTTATTTTGGGATGCATTTTTCAGGTTCTTGGATCCCTACTGTTTACAGCCAATTTTATTTCTAGTTCTGATGCTAAAATGAACTAGAAAGGGAGAAAAGTTGGAAAGTGATGAATGTATTGCTTTTTTGAAGTGTGAGAATACAAGTTAATGGAAAGAAATGTGTGTTTGAGGTTGTAATATTTATTTTGACCTGAAAATAAGATTGGTTTTACTGTAGTTCAATCCCATGAAAGTACAAAAATTTCAAACAGAATCATAATTTACAGATGATTATGAATTTAGTCCTTTGTCAAAATACATCCTTCATGTTATATTCTAATGCAAATAAGAGTCTTGGTGAAATTGAATGTTCATTATCTTATTGCCCTGAAAGTACACTTGAACAATATTTTGTATAATATAGAAACTCAAGTAACCATTGTGGAATGACAAGCAGAGTTATATAAAAATGTAAGAATTATCCTTTTAGATCAAAGTCCCATTTAGTCCAATATTTTTTTGCTTATACGCTTCACAAACCTAGGGCTCATTCTTTCTACTTGCATAACCTATTATGGGAAAAATTCCTATGAAATTAAAGGAAGCATTCCTACAACTGTAATTTATATTTAAGTAGACTTTAATGTCATTGATTTCTTTTTAACTGTACTGCATTCTGTGAATGAAATTTGCAAAAACAAAAGAGCACTCTAGCTGTCTTGCTTGATTGTTTTAAATTTAAAAGATCTATCTTGAGAGCTGCCATTAAAAGGCTAATTCAGAAATTTGACTTGGTTTTAGATGTAAAATCAGCTAATAGCATCAGTAAAACAGAGTAAAACTGTATTTCTCAAAATAAATAATGAGTACATGTGACATTAATAGCATAATTTCATTTTTCAGCTGGTTCCCTATCTACAATCCAATCTTACAGGATTTAAGCAGTTGGAAATACTGAATTTCCGCAATGGAAGCGTGATTGTAAATAGCAAAATGAAGTTTGTGGAGTCAGTGCCATACAACATCACAGAGGCTGTTCACTGTGTATTGGAAGATTTCTGCAATGCAGCTGCTCGGCGTCTTAACTTAGAAATTGACAGCTCTTCTTTTGAAATAGAGCCAGGTAATATAAAAAAGTGAAACAGAAAACAGGGGAATATTGCTTTCCTCTAAGCCCTATACATTCTTCTTCATAGATAAATAAATAGATAAATATCAAGTAAAACTACATGGAATGCAGTATATTTTGAGGAAGCTTGTAAAATAATATGATGACAAAGAGAAACTTTATTGCTGGTGGAGTTCTTCAGTTTTTGATGTTTTCTCCATTGTCTGGTTAGATATCTGATTAGGAAATATTTATGGGAACTGTAGTTTCCAAAAACATATCTAGAAGTACCTTCAAAAATTTCAGTTTTCTTGTGCTGTAATAGAAACACTGGTTGTTTCTCAATACTTATGTTACTATATTCCAATCTGTGCTGTTTTCAGCAGTTTTGTTCTATAGGATCCTGTCTTTGATAGTGAGTCTTAACAAGCTTTTTCTCAGGCTTATAGCACTGAGAAACTTTTATTTATTCATTTTATTTATTTGTTTATTCATTCATTTCTTCAAATCAAACCAGCCCTAGCAGTGCACAATACCAATGTAACCAAAACTAGGGCAATATCCAATTCCTAATAACAAGCAATATTCCATTAACAAGCCATAATAGTTATAGAATATGAAGATAAAACAATAATAGCAATAGCACTTAGACTTATATACCACTTTATAGTGCTTTACAGCCCTCTCTAAGCAGCTTACAGAGTCAGCCTATTTTCCCCAACAATCTGGGTCCTCATTTTACCCACCTTAGAAGGATAGAAGGCTGAGTCAACCTTGAGCCTGGTGAGATTTGAACTGCCAAACTGCTGCAGAAGTAGCTTGCAGTACTGTACTCTAATCACTGTGCCACAGAAGCTCTAATGATGACCCTTGGCTCGTCAACAAATTATAACACAGATATATGTTCAGATTTTACTGTTTGTTGCATTGATAATCAATTGACCCAGCCTGCAGCACTTCCTTCCTTCATTTTCACTTCTGATTTATGTGTGATGATCTAAAACACCTAGCAGAGCAGCATACAATGAGTGAAATTAAATACAGTTTATCTGCTTGAGCTAAATAGGAAGTTGTATATATATGTACACTGCACATCTTAATTAGGGAAAATGGAAGAACAAGCAAAGGGACAGAACATATAGATTGATGGTACAGTGAAGCCTCTAGAGATGGTATGAAAGTTAGGCAATAATTAGACTTAAGCAAAAACGTTGGTGTGCTCACACAAGATGTATGCCAGGGATTGTAGGAATTCTGTTTTTTCAATCCCTTGTAATTTTTTGTTGGAAAAATATGGTGTACATCTTGCCATGAACTTGTTCTTACCCTTTCACAGATCCAAAGCACTGATACACCATGTTTATGTTCAATTGAAGAAAATTGTCAGTGATACATTGACATAGCCATGTCATGATTCAACTGATATTGCCAATATTATGATTGAAAGGTTGTCCTGATGACAGTGCTGGAATTTCCTTCATTTCAAAACCTTTAAATCAGAATATGGATGCTACAAGGAAGTGCAGGACAGGTTTTAAAAGGTGTTCCTTTTCTAACTGGAGGATTCAAGGTTAGAGCACGAATGTAAATGCATCAAGACAAACACTAATTAAATCATATAAAAATAAACAAACAGGTTGGTTTAACTTCATTTGCAGGGATGCCAGATTGATAGATTCTATGGGTAGTCCTCAGCTTATGTCCCTTTGTTCAATGGCCATTCAGAGGTATGGTGACACTGAATAAAATGGATGTGCAACCAATTCTCAAAATTCTGGCTATTTTAAGGACCCCTGCAATTGCTTATCAAAATCAGACAAGATGGTAAAGCAGAAGAGACAATGAAAAGAAGTTATGGTGTTGAAATCATGAAATCTGCATGTAATCACAGTCTGAGATAAAACAAGAGGGGAATAAGCAGACCTTTAAATTAAGTCAGAATTATTCCTAAGAATAAACAATTAGTTTCCCTGTTTTGGAGAATATAAAATCCAGTTGATGCTTGAAGATGTCTTCAGATTCTTTACTAGGTGAAAACCATGGGGGGAGATATGTTTGAAGGCAGATTCGCTCTACCTTCTGCCATCTCTGTTCTGAGCATGGTAGGGTGGGCCCCATGAAGGCTTGCAGGCATCTCCTTCTTCTGGAATGAAATGAGAAGTCTGCATCCCGTCTTCACTGTTTAATCAGTTTAATTACAAGGTAAAAGGTAAAGGTTCCCTTCGCACATATGTGCCAGTCGCTTCTGGCTTTGAGGGGGGCGGTACTCATCTCCGTTACAAAGCCGAAGAACCAGCGCTGTCCAAAGACATCTCCATGGTCATGTGGCCAGCATGACTAAATGCCAAAGGTGCACGGAATGTTTTTACTTTCCCACCAAAATGGTCCCTATTTTTCTACTTGCATTTTTACGTACTTTCGAACTGCTAGGTTGGCAGAAGCTGGGACAAGTAACAGGAGCTCACTCCATTACATGGTGCTGGGGATTCGAACCGCCGAACTGCCGACCTTTCTAATCACCAAGCTCAGCATCTTAGCCACTGAGCCACCGTTACAAGGATCTCCCTTCTATTGCCAGGAAAAAGGAAAAATATAAAGCCCAACCAAAGCTGAAACCAAGAGATTGGGGAAATAAAAGTACTTTTCCTGAAGCATATTCTGATTTAGAGCACATATTTGTAAGGGGACAAGAACTGAAAACCAAAGATGTGCTTCTATTGACATAAGGCACTACCCATGACTTACAGTATAAAACAGGTCAGGCTGTTGACTTCCCTTTTTCCTGGCCTGCTGCTTGGTTGTCTTGTAGATGTTATGTTACTGCCAGTGAGTAAGGCCTGTTCAAGGTTTCTTATTATGTGACACTCTGGAGAGCTGAGTTTTCCATTCCACTCTTTCCCTTTCTTCCATTGTGGTACCCAGGATGGAAAATAGTTCCAGGGAGTGTTTGCCAGAACAGAAGTATTTCTAAGATTGTTTGATGAGTTTTGGAAGACAGTCTTAAAACAGTACTTGAGCTCTTGTGATAACTCCTTTCAGTTTCATAATCCAGAACACTGGGAGTGCTGTGGATGTCAGATTATTCTACCTCCCTCTCTGACCCACTGCACAAAACCTATACTTTTAGATTTCTACTAATAGCTTACTATTTGGGCTTGTTGTATTAATGCAGGCAAATGGTCCATAGTTCCATGAAAAGGAAATTGCCCGGAAACACAGTAGGATGAAATTGAACTGCCATATTATTAGAATATTTCACCTATTACAAAATACAACGCACCACTTAGACCAATAGAGTGAATTTATTGCAACCCTCCAATAGCCTTTCAGTTTATCTGATTTCTAAATCAGCTTTGCAACTCCCATCCCATCAATAGCCTTTCATATAGTTATTAAGGCCATTTTAATTGGATGGTCACAGTATATAGGCAGTATTAATATGAATGCACTCATTCAAGAATTTAATTACTAGGCAACAGATGACAAGAATATGAAATTAAAACAGCTAGAGTTTTTTTTTCTTTTTTGTTTATTGCTGCAACAAAAGCCATGAATTCTTGTTGCATGCCTAAGGAATGAATACCTATCATATAGCAACAGAGGGACAATAATTTCAGTACAATTAGGGTGGACCTTACATGTTATAAAACAAAGCCTTCCATGTCCAACAGCAGCTGTGTTCCACATTTCTTTGCAATGACACATGTCATTTACTTTACACCCTGATGAGTTCATTAAGAGGGGTTTGAGTAGATTGCATTGTAGATGTACCACAATGGCCCACCTGGGAAGCCATTTTGGCCAATAGTCCAGAAGGATAAAATACTTACAAGGCAATGCTTTCTAAAGGTTTTCTGAAGAAGGCACTGCTCACCTCCTCTTCAGAAGAAGGCATTTGCTGTAAAATATGGTTGATAACTATCTAAAAGAAATATAAAAGTAATACCAAATTACTGAAGAAATACATCATTGCTGCTTGTGAAAGCCAAAAAGAAGGGCCTTCACTCTGTTGCTTCTCAGTCATATATTAGCAATGGTAGGTAGCTGTGATGGACAAATGTTTTCTCTAGCAATCATACAGATTTACCAGGTCCATGTGATCCTGCATCAATGAATCCATTTCAAAATATTTTTCTCCTCTGTTCCAGCGGATCAAGCAGACCCTTGCAAGTTCTTGGCATGTGATGAATTCTCACGGTGCCTAAAGGATGACTGGACAAAGGAGGCAATTTGTCTTTGTAAACCTGGTTATGCAAGAAAAGAAGGCCCGCTTTGCCATAGCATATGCGAGACAGAGCCAAACATTTGTGCTAACGGTAGCAAATGTGAATTGGTTCCGGAAAGAGGTGCAGTGTGTAGGTATGTCCCTTTATTATAAGGTTGATCATGAATATTCATGGTACCATGGATATGGATAAATGCAGCGGCAATTATTTTTGCAATTCTCAAATGGTATTAATGTTTGCTTGGATTGTTAGCATGAGAAGAGAACATTCTGCATGCAGATTTTGTGCTCTGTTATTAAACAAAGTTTCCCATTCAAACTCTCCAGTTAAACGTTTTATGAGAACTGGACTAGAGAGGCTTTATCTGAACCTCTGGTGATATACTGCTGGTCAAAACAAGTACACTGACTTGACTCAGATGCATTTATGTGAGATTATAATCAAATTCAATTTGTTTTATTTTACATCATAGTGTTAAATTACCTCAGGCACAGAACATTTCTCAAAAGCCAGAATCTACCTAATAAAGTGTGTAGAATAAAGCAGTAGTAGTTTTAGCAACCATTTTTAATTATCTCCTATACCTATATCAGGGCTGTCAAACTCTCAGCCCATTGACTAGATGTGTCACGCTCTGGCCAGGCCCATGCCCGGTTTAGCGAAGGGGAAAAAAGACACGATACATCATGTGACACCGCCATAATGACACAAGTTTGATGCTCCTGACTATATGATCCAATAACACAAAGTGTTTGATCCTTGGCTTAAAGTCTCTCATTTTTCCCCCATCAGTTGATTAATTAAATTACAACAGAAATGCAGAACGAAGACAAAGTGGGGACAAGCAGATCCACCCTTCATATGTTCCGATATCTCAGTGGCCTTTTATACCGCCTGTCTTACCACCAACCAGCAAGTTCTACATTTCTGAGGTTCTCTTTCACCTCTCAGTCACTTCAGTACAGATAATCCTAGTCAAATTCATCCTGCTTTCCATAATGACAATCCCATCCATAATTTTTGCAATGGACCATATAGTATACGTTTTATGAGTAATTTTACAAAATAAACAAAAGCACAGAATATGATAGTAAAATACATCCACATATTATCCTTCATCTTCAAAATATGCTTTTCTGAGTTTCACTATTGGCCTTTCAACTATCTTCTTACTGTGTTTCAGTGTTTTATGATTTCTTAACCCAGATAGTGTGATAATGTTTAACACACCTCACTGCAGCGGCTTCAAACCAGGATCTTCTCAGTAACGAAATGATCTGATAATGTTTCTGACACTGTGTTTCTTGCGGGTCTTGAGTTTAGTGGTTTGCAATTGTAAACATTTAATTCATAATCTTTGTTTTCTTCATAGGTCCCAGGATACAAAACAAAAAATAACAAGTTAGCATCTGAAAGTCTGAATTCCAGAGACTATGAAGGTTTGTGATTTTTTTTTTTAAGTTGTCAAATGCATTTTTAGTAAAGTCCGGAGATCTTACATACTTTTATGTGGCTCCTTAAAACTTAGAATCAGTCCTTTATTTTATTTGATTTACTTGCCTTTGCTAGTTTAAAATATGTCATTTAAATTATGGGCAAGGAGTGGTGCAGTGGCCTAGAGGTGGAGCTGCTCTCGCCTCACAATCAGGAGGCTGTGAGTTCAATAGGTAGAGGCAGATATTTCTCTCTCCAGGCACAATGAGAATATATTTGCTGAACAAAACTCTGCATTGGTGACTGGAAAGGCACCCGGCCATTAAACACTCTACTAACTCCATTCAGTTGCCCAGACTCCACCCTGCAAGGGATGATGATGATTTAAATCATGGGAAAATGTTTTGTAGCAATATTCAGGCTTATTATGTAGTGTACCACATGCTATTTTTATTATTATGTGCCATCATGTTGGCATCAACTCTTGTTAATCACACAGATATTGTATATGTTCTTCAGGATGATCTGTCCGCAGCCTAGACTTTCAGGTACAACCCCATCGCTGCTGTTATTGAGCTTTCACTCCCTAATCCATCCCCTTCCTGTATTTTGCCATTCTTAAAGCTTGTCTGGGGTTCCCCAGCCCATGAAAGAGATTGAATTTCTGCAGAGAAGCAGAATTACACCCCTAATACGTTTCACTCATAAAAGTACACCACTGAACTCCATTTTAAGTAACCTTCCATTCCCACAAACGTTGTTTCTACAGGTGCTTTAGGAACGAGACCTCTTCTAATATGGAAGCTCAGTGGAATCTTTGAGGAAGGAGGACAACCACAACATCCATCTTTTTCTTCCCCATAAAAAATGTGGAACATTTTAACTGAAGCTTATATCTTTTTTTTTAAAAGGCAGAAGCTGTAATTAATTTCCTTAAAACTGTTTAACTTCATAGCATAAATGCAGTGCTAAATGTAACGTAATTAGTAGATATCTAATGTTTATGTGATTTTTTTTTGTTGCTTAGATGTAAGTCAAGTCTGTGTATTACAGGTAGTCCTTGACTTTATGACTGTTTGCTTGGCAAGTGTTCAAAGTTCCAACGCACAAAGTTAAATGCACTGACAATCTTGCACTTACAATAGTTGTAGCATCCTACAGTCATGTGTTTGCCATTTGCAATCTTCCCAGCCATCTTCTAACCAGCAAAGCTAATGGGAATGCCAGCAGGAGGTCGCAACTCAGTCATATGATGTCTCACTTAATGACCCTGGGGGATTCACTTAACGACTGTAGCAAAATGGTTGTGAAATCAAGTGCAGTCACATGATGCCTCACTTAATAACAGTACTGCTTAACAATAAATTTGTAAGTGTAGAATTAAAAGGCATCAGGGTGACATATATGGTCAATAATATAATAATACCTCAAATGTAGTAATTGGAAAATCAAACTGTAGAACCCAGAAACCTACCCAAAACCTTTAATGATGTTTCATAGTTCTCCTTTTCTAATCCTATCTTCCACTACTAATGGCATCAATTACATAATAAAATAAGAATTGTCACTCAAAGTCTAATGACTTTAAATGCATCCTTCCTTAAAGTTTTTTTTTTAAAGAATCTGACTGTAAATATCAAGCTGACTTTACGAAGAAATATGTTTGCTGTTATCCTTAAATATATACGTTTCATAGAATAGACATTGAAACACAAATGTAATTGTTAGTTCTGTATAAGACTTATCTTATGGGGGTATTTAGGCTTAAACTAAATAACACTTGATGCAAGTTGGCAGTAGTGCATGTTGATTCACAAGACATAACCTGGCTGCAACAGAAAGCCATGCCTTAGATCAGGGCTGTCAAACCTGCGGCCCATGGGCCCAATGCATCATGCACTGGCCCATACCCAATTTAGCGAAGGGGGGGAAAGTCCCGTTACGCCATCATGCTGTGAGTTTGACACCCCTGCCTTAGATGATCAACATCAATTTCACCAGTTTTGAAGAAGCCCAGATCTAATGAAATAGATCTTCTCCCTTAACTACATAATTGGTACGACCAAAGCCACAATTACCTTCAAATAGAGGAACATAGAATGCAAGCTATAAGCAGCAGGATTTTACAATGGTTTAGCATTCCCTAATTCCTTATGCTCTGGCAGATGGTATCCTTTGATGCTCAAGTGTATTTCTGCTCTGGGTATAATCCATATACTCTGAACCACCTTCTTTTCTGTGCACAATTAGGCATTACAGCTTGTCTAAGACATAAAATGGCAATTGCTTTCTAAAGTTTACCTTGCAGAGCCTACGTCTCTAAAAGGTAAACTTTGCTGGATATTTTCTAGCGTCAAGAAAAATGTATTCTTGGGTCATTTGTATATACTGTTGCACTTTAGGGGTTATATTAAGAAGATACCAATATCCCTTCTGCATTTTAATGGTTGCTCTGATTTAGTAGTCCTAGTTTGCTGCATGAGGTAAGAAGTTAGTCTTGGTGTGTTCCCACTGCAGATGTAAGATACAATCAAGTTACACACACACACACACACATATATCAAGCACCATATATATGGTGGCTATGTACTCACAATTCCTTATTTATGTTCATTTTTGGTTGGCTGGTTGATTTCACAGCTATTTTCTTGTATTTATTCATACCAGTTTCTATGGCAGAAGTAATGTTTACACTTTAAACATGAATTGTTTCTGAGCATGATTTATCATGGGCCAGTAATAAATTATATGGTAGATTATGGAGAAGAATATTTTGTATTTCAATAAAGTCATTTAAATATGTTTCTGTATCTCTAGTTAAAACAGTTTTTTTCTGGATCATCTGATAAAGATGATCTGACATGCTTATTCAGAAGAATGAATGTTTTTTAGATATCGCAGCAACATGGAAATATCTTTAACATCTTAAGAGACTATGATTCTTTTTCTTCTGAATCACATTTCTCAATGTAGCTAAGCAAGTAACTACTAGCTTTGTTCATTTGTTATTGTTTACATCATAACCAACTTCAATGGCACTGTAAAAAAAAATGCATTAGAACTTGAGAGAAAAAATTCTAGAAGAAAAATGTCAATCCTTCCATTTCATTGTCTTTTAATTTAGCCTAATATTTTAAAGATTTGAAACTGTATTTCAAAGCCAGATTACTTTAATAGCAAATGTTTTCTACTTATTTGCTATAATTTGTATATCATTGAGGGGGGAGTAAATCTAAGTGTCAAAATTTCCCAAGCATTTCCATTCTTTTAAAAACAAATATCGCAGAAAGTTCAACAGAGTGAATTTATTTTGTTATAATTTGCAGTACACAATCAAAGTTATTTGACAAAGTACTTGGAACAGTTTAGTAGGAAATAAGCCAGAGATGAAAGAGATACAATTACAGATAAGGAGAACATTTCCAAAGTAATATTAAGAATCCTGTACTGTTCAGGGAACTGCTAGTTGTATGCAGGCTTATAATTGCATGCAAAATTTAGGTACTGCTGGTTGACATATGTTTCAATGAATACATAAGGGAATAGAAGCTGACACAATCTCAACATCATACAATATTAACCATGGCATATTTCTACATATTTGAATGCATACCTAAGTATTTCGTACTATTATTTACCAAATGAAAATAAGTAAACTATTTATATGGCAGATACAGAAATTTGGGCACCATTCTAATTGATTCGGTGCTACTTTTTCTAAAACTGTAAAGTTGTTAATGAGATAACCAGAAAGTGGTTAACTTGTCAGGTGTATTGTACATTTAGCCAGGAGACACCAATTCCACAGGTGAAAAATATTCTGACTTTTCTAACCTCTCAGGTTATAAATGTTCTATATATTTTTACCAAATAAGAGCTCTAAGCAGGAATCCGATTATGTGCAAATGAAGATAATTCAAATGACAAGGAAGAGGATGACTATACCAAAATCTTTAAGTGCTTTTAACTAATGCTTTCCAGCTAAAAATATTGTTAAGATACAGAAGTTATGTGGAATTGTTGATGTCAAGGTGAGAACTGGAAGCCCAAGCATAAATGTCTGCTGGAGCGATTTGAAAACTGTTCGGATTTGCACTGAACTCACAATCACAAGAAATAATTTAAGAATTATTTCAGAATTTATTTTATGCATACACAATGAGCAAAACAATCTTAAATCTTAAAATAAAAAAATAGAAAAAAGCAAACCCCAAACAAGGAAAAGAAAGGAAAAAAGAAAGAAAATCTATTATGTGTTACACTTATCAACAATTGTTTACTAAGACCAGCTGAAAGATTAAACTGCCTCTGGAATAGCTGCTCTCCATTAACGGCACTGAATATATGGTTATCTTCATGGAAGAAGGATAACCTTTTTATTAAAACTATCACAAATGCCTCACCTATCAAAAGAAAACATTGATAAGCCTAAAATATTTTAAATAAAATGCTTTGGACTGATGAACACTTAACCGGTCAGCCATGCCAACATGGGATGAATTTGGGCAAAAATGGTGAAGCATTTGAAGAAAAATATTTTGGAGTTGTGTACAGCACAGCAAAGCAAAGCACAGCAACTACTGCACAGCACAGCAAATATTGGACAGGTGAAAAGATGGATTCAAGTAAATGTCAATGAATTTTAGAGCTAATATCCTATATTCAGTTAGATATTTTAGCAAGGCAATTGTCTAAAATTATCTTCACATCAGACATGATGTGAAGGGGGGAGATAGCCCTCAGAACTGAATAATAGTGACAATCAATCATGTAACATGTAAGAGATATATTTCTGCAAGGAAGAGTAGGAAAAACACTCTAAAACAAGATTAGACAAATTCTTAGCTTTTTGGAATCTATTCTGACAAAGATGATGTTACAGTTACTGATTAAAAAGATGTCCAAATGTTTCCTTATTTTGGCCTGTTAAACATTTGCACATAAATATTTAAGTATGCAATTGAATTTTGTAGAAAGACATTGTGTTTAACTTTGTACTATTCAGAAATTTTCAGCTTCTGTTCATGTAGTACACTGAAATATTAAATTTGATGAGCAGTACCTAAACTTTTACATGATACTCTTATTTACTTGGTCATGGAACTAGGATTGCTATTTTATGAGATTTAGAGTAGATTTATGTATGTATATTCCTCATTTAGCAAAGCTAAGCAAATATGATGGTCTGAAGAGGTAGAATAGCCACCACCCAAGACTCCCTATACTTTGAAACCACATCACAGATGTACAAGTAAATGTATTATCTGGAGATGTACTTACTTTTGTATCTTGGGGCTTTCATATCAGAAAGGTCACAAATACACAGGAAGCAACCAGTCTCTAATTTTTTTCTGTTGAGGAACTGGTATTTTCATTCATCTTTATGCTGAAATCTCTGGCCAGATGTTGGGGGCAAAAAAGAGAAACTATATGCATCTGCCAAATGTATTAATGCAGTGTGTATTTTATTGACCAGATTAATTGGAGATAGTGGCACCTGTTAAATAAATATCATATAAAAAACAATGTCATATCTTTTTAAATTCAATTCCTCTTATAATGGGAATTTAGAAAATTTGCATCAAGGTGCCAACTCCTTATACTAGCCAATTGATTTAGTAACTGCAGGCACATCGAGGACAATCAAATTAACCCAGAATAATCAAGACATATTGCAACAGCACTCCTTATGAGTACTGGTGATGTTACCTGGGGTAATGAAATATCTACAAGAAAACAAGCAAGCTCACAGAGCAACAATAACTCCTCAAATATTATTTTAAAATATGGCCATCTGCTTTAGCTTTAGCTATGATCGAGGTGCTCAACACAGTCTATAAGTTTCACAAAACAGTACAACTGTAGAGGATTCTGGATTTGGCTATAGCAGCAGCACTAAGCTGTTTTTTCACATTCTCTCTCTCTCTCTCTTTGAAAACTAGTTTTCCAATCAATATTTCTCCATGTTGCATTTCCACGCATAAAGGATATTGTCATTCTTAATTAGAAGCAAAACAGTTGGGGACTGTCAATGGAGTCATAGTTTCCATGCAAGAAATGAAACAACTTTGTCTCTTAATTGCTATACTGAAAAAAATTTCAACCTCCCCCTCATATTTCAACATAAAAACACTGATGTCCTGCGATGCCTTTAACGTAGCCTCCCACTGAAACTAAAGGCACAAATGAACCAAGGAAATAAGCTGGGTTTGATCCATGATGAACATATATATAAGTCAAGTCCTTTGAGTCAAGCTCAGCTTCATGTAATTTTCTGTAGCAGCAACATGGAAGTGGTCTGCCATCACTGTCCCCCATCTTCCTAGTCCTGGTATTCCCTGTTATTCCCTGCTTCCCACCCAGTATTAATTAGGTTTTATTCTGATTAGAATGTTGAGATCAATCAGAGTCAACTCGTCCTTTATGGATTACGTATAAATATTTTCTTGCATCACCAATCTATAAACAGAGCTTTTACTATGGGATTCTACAAATCTACAGCCTTTGGAGGCTTTTCATGAGACCCACCAGAAGTTCTTCTGTGTGAGCCTGATGCTTTGAAGAAAAGAGAGAAAAAGAACAGGATTTTGTGATAGGGCAAGTGATGCATACTCCTTCCCATTGCAACTGCCCATCAAGCAGCTCTTTCACAAGCTGGACAAAACACATGGTATGCAGAAAGACTGATGTTGAATAAATTCTAATTTCAAAACAAGGAAGAAAAATCACATATGCAATCCAATTTCAGCAAATAGGGACAATCTTGAAAACTATCTGACTGCACACTTGTCTTCCATCCTCGAGCATACATTTCTACCTAATGATTGTGTATTTAATGAAACATAATCTTATGTTCTGCCATCGGAGGCTTTTGTGTGTAGAGACATGGGCTTCTCTCCTAGTCAAGCATTATCCATGGACTAAAAAAAAAAACATTTGCATGATTTCTGATTTCTTGAACTTTATAGCCAAACCAAAAGGATATACAAACATCAATTTGGATTCAAAGCCCCCTAAGTGGATTTACACTCATGACTTGGCTTGCATTCCCTTTTTTACTTTCTTCTGCTATCTTTATAATTTGGAAAAGTTATTACTGATAGTGAGATTGCCTATAGAATGGAAAGAAGCAGAAATCCTTACTGCAAGCAGAAGAGCTTTCACTTGTGAAATATATTTTTGATTTTGACAAATCTGATCTTGATTATCTTGATGGGGTAGACAATACACTAAGTTTAGCCTAAAGCTGTCAAAGCTGCCTACATTTGGACTGGTTCATTTGGGTCTGAGAATGATACTTACACATCTGAATACATAAACTGATGATCTCAGTAAATCTTAAATATAGTACAAATATTGCTTAGATTTATGAATATGTTTTCTTTTTTACACCCAATCTGGTCAAAACTTAGTAGCCAATGTGAACTCAGCTCACTCTTCTTTTTAAATTCTTATTTAAAGATTTAAAAATCAGAGCTGAGAAACACAATTACTCTAATAAAGGAAATAAACTTTCTTCTAGTGTGATCTGTATTTTTTTTTATTAAGTGACATTTCTTAATTTCTCTAAAGATCCCCAAACTGTGACAACACCAAGATTTGTTATGCTGACATTAGCTCATTCTGCAACATCAACCAAAGGCAATTTAAAACTGTCTGAAAGAAATAACTGTTATAAGTATATTAATAACTGTTAAGGAAACCCTGCCGAAAAGAAAAAAGAAAAGAAAAAAGAAAAGAAAAGCCCACAAAACCTGAATTTGGGAGATTAGCAACAAGAAAAGATCTATTAGATTAGGAGAGGGGGGGAAAACATTGAACACTTTGAAGTTAAACAATTTGAAGCAGCATGATATAACAAGAAATGCCAGGGTTCTGCTAATTCATCAGAAGTCAGAAAAAAAATCTACTTAATCCATATTCATTTTAGTGATGCATAGAAGGACAACACAGATCCCCATGTTCAAATTCAATCTCGGTGGCATAATTCATGGAGTTCATATCTCTGATGGTTCCAGCCATAAATATCTGCAGGGATATATATATTGAACCATCTCTGTGAACTATATTTCACTTTAACTGAAAAAGGATTTCCAATACATTTATGACAAAAAATTAAATATGAATTGTGTGAAGGAACCTGTTTTGTAAAAAAAAAATAAAGCAGTTTAAAAAAGAAGACAAACACACACATGCACAACTGCTTAAAAGTGCATCAAATCATTTAAGTTCTGAATTGCTAAAGCATTCCAGGCTCAAATTTTTCTATATTCAGGATATGACACCCGGCAATCTACCTTAAGACATATTTTCCCAACATGCTTGTTTGCAAGTGATGTTGAAGGGATATCTTTCACCTTTATAGGAGTCTACTTTAACTTCTGCACATTAAATGTTAAGAACATTAAGGCCTCACAATTAGCCTAGTGTAAAGAAAACACAGCTTCTTCTACTTTGTGGAAACTCATTTTTCCAGATAGCATCTGGAAAGTGTGTTACAGAAGATAAAATGCCATTTTGGGTCATTCTAAACTACGTATTGGTAGTGTGTTATGCTACATCAGGGATGGGGTTCTCTAGTTCTCCAACTACTGCTGGACTTTTACCCCATAGCACTGACTATGTTAGCTGGAGTTGACAAATGTTGGAACCCAGCACAGCAGGAGACACATAGATTTACCAGTCCTGCTCTATATTACAGTGTTATTTATATTATCGTATGCTGGCCTAAATCAAAGAACATATTTGACTGAAAGAAAAAAAATAGATCTTGAGAATGAATGAGCTCACTACACAAATTAAGACATCAAAAATACAAACTAAAAATCGACACATTAATAAAACCGATTTATATTAAACATCTCTACATGATTATGGAATGTTAAAAGTTCTGCTGTACTCAGAAGGTGCAAAATAACGATTTATTTCAACAAGTTCTGCAGCATAGCAGTTGCATAGGTCGGCCGAGCTTGTTTGCTCTCAATTGCATTTTGAAGATATTGGATTCCACCGCAGCGCTCCCAAATCTCTTCAAACTGCCGTGGCAAAATTTCAGCACCCCGCTTACGAGTCAGGCCAGTCTCTTCAAGATTCAGCTCACACATCTCCATGTCATCCTTGCCTGGAATAGAGGAAACCCCGGATTTCACAAAAGTTATAATGCAAGCTTACGGTTTTGGACATATACAAAATTGAGAACAAAACTGTAACAAGCACTAGCTACTTTCCCAAACTCATCGCCTTTAGAAGAGGAGACCGACAACAATCCAAATTCTTGTAATTCATCTTATTTAATCCTCTAATCACCTATATCTCAAATATTTGGAATCTTTGACTCCTATAATTCAAGAGGAAATGTGGATCGACAAAATAAGTTGTAATCTAAAAATTAACTCTGCATTGCAACCAGTTTTGATAGCAGGAAATAATAACAACCCGAAGGGATGAACATGCATTTCATATCAATTTTATATTTTTATCATGTTTTACATTTATAATATGTAAATTACTAGGAGTAATTTTGGAATATCAAAACTCAACATATAAACAAATGTTAATCTACTACTTACTACTTTTCTCAAGGGTAAATTCATTCATTCTCAAGCTGGCAAATTCATTCATTCATTCATTCACTCATGTGCTGTTCATCTCATTATCCAAAGGAACTTGAACTTTGTCTATTTTTCAGATTCTTCTGAAAGTGAAGACAACCTTTTTAAATAAAACAATATTTTGCTTTGCACTATAATTCAGATCTTGATTTACCTTTAGTACATCTTGTCAATAAACAAAGCCTACCTTTCCAATTTTGTTTAAAAAATGAAATCGAAACACATACTAACCAGCCACTAGCAAAATGGGTTGCTTATCAGGATGAAGTTCCATTTGACGAGCAATCCATACTCCATCAAAGTGAGCATACCACCAGCCTTTTTTCTTATTCTGAGGATCCTTGTATTGATCTGCTGGGCGGATGAAAGGAATTCGGAAATATCGCTGTTGCCGGTTCATTTCGATCTCTTGCTGCTGTCTAACAGACACCTGACTTGCTGGATTCTGCTGAGCTGTAAGGAATAATTACAGTTAAAATTTGTAGCCAAGATCAAAACCAGTCTTCACTACCATCACCTTTTTTAAAAAAATATGTGCAGAAAAGTAGGACAAGTATGAAAATACTTTCAGTAAAGAGAAAACAGTAAAAGAAGATCTTGCATTGCCCGCAACATTTTTTGAAGTAACATGGATTTTGCTTCAGCCATGGAAACAAATGTTTATATTGTGGGTCCCAGCTGAGGAATCCATTCAATGAAGTTAAGTATACTGGGCAAAAGAAGGAACATTCCAAATGATTAAAAGCACACAATAACCCCATTTTTTGAATTGTAAGCCACTTAGAATCATTGACTCAGATGGGTGGCTATGGAAATTGAATGAATAAATTAATGAATGTTTATGTAACATAGTGTTAGAATACAATTCTTAAAGCATATGTTTTGCAAAGCAAATTGTCTCCCAACCTGGGAGAAAAGTAAAGTGAAAGGTTGAGAAAAGTAGAATAAGGTATCGTTATAGATGGGGGGAAAAGACACACTTGAGTCATTTGCAGACTGTTAAGCTATTTAATAGCTGGAACAATAAAGTGTGTGATGGGCCAGAAAGCCCAGTTGTAGTTGATTGGCTAGAGAATGCTTGATCCTGTATGAGGTAATTTATGTCATGATTGGTTGTTGTGGGTGTAAAGGGGGAGTGAGTTTCCCTTTTCCCCCACCTTTTTCTTCTGTGTGCTCTATATGCTCCAGGATTTACTTGACAATTTACCTCATAAAGTTGGTGTGTGCCTGACTACCTTGCCTGCTGTAAATATAGACATTAAATATATTTAGTCATATGAAACCACAAGTTCATGTCAGCATCTCTGACTTCATTTGTGCAATTCCCTGACAAAGACTCACATTAAAAACAGAAAGAAAAGGAAATTTCTTGACTTTTCAGGTTTCAAATAGGAGATTTCAAATGCAAAGTTGTTGTGGACAATTGCAGAAAAAGCAGTTCATTATTCATGAGGACACTTTTCTTTCTATTCCAGTTTATGGAAGGAATTAATAATGAATAATTTTAACTACATAATTAAGCTAAATTAAGTTAAATAATTATAAATAATAAATGGTTTTGGTTGAATAAAGAGGGTGACGCTACAGCCACATAAGATGTGTTTATTTGCCCTCTTTATTTCTAGATAAGTTGTAGATTACTGGAACAGAAAAAATGTTCAAATAATTGTGTTTATATATACAGAAATAGCAAATGTTCATCCTGCTGTAAAAGGCAATATCTGTTAAAATATTTCTCATAATTAATATCAGTGGACATTAAAGCAGCTCATCCATGAACAGAAAATGGCAAAAAAGACCTTTTTCATATTAACCAGCCTTCAGTCATAATTATGTATCATTTGACATGACAAACTTAAGCAGTAGTCTACATACTTTTATTTGTTTTTAAAAATGTTTTTAAAAAATGAATCAGTTTTTAATTGATGAACTAATTCACTAGGCAATTCATCATTTTCAATATATCCTCTTGCTGCATTCTGCAGCGAATGGAGACTGGCTACCTACCGCCTGAATTAACATATAGGACAGTGTCCATTTTGAGCTCTTTCCTTGATTTGTAGAGGTCTTTTTTCCGCATTCCATGCACAGCTGCCCTCACCCAAAAGATAAGCAACATAGTGAAGAAAAGCACTTTCGTCACAACAAAGGCAATTATTTTCTCTCCTAAAATAAGTTCCTATGTGTTAGGTTTTGTTCCAAATGTTAGTTGATTAGTACCAATTTCAATGTTTTGCTACAAGGGGAAAATATTTTCTCTTGGCAGAAGAAAGGAATTAAAATTAAACCAGTATGCACATTTTTATTGAAATAAATTATTCGTTTCTGTAAATAATGCCAAAATTCTTAAAAGAGAGTGCACATTCCTGCTGTCCAATGTCTTTACCAACAATTCTTTAATTATATTTAAAACAGACTGTATGAATGCTTATAAAGAACAAATATAACTGTAGCAAAACACAATTATGTTAGTAAAGTAGGTTCTATTTCTCCCCGCTTTTTCAAATTAGATGAAATAATTCCCCCACTTACTTGAGTTGTTCAAAAATGGTGCAAAATCTGAAAACAAAATTTAATACTGAGCATGCGAGAGAAAATGAGAAAATTGTTTCTTGATGGCCATTATTGGCCATCCCTTGGGATGGCTTCAACATAAGAAATCAGTGGAAGAGGACAAGAGCACTGTTTTTAGTTAAATGGATGCAAAGCACAAAAACAATTTGCAAAGAGAGCTTTAATTTTTTTTTTAAAGAAAGAAGGAATTCTTTCCTTCTTTCAAATATGGAGGGGCATAATAATTCCTTTATTTACATACAATGCCACCATAAATTGCAACCTAAAACATGTAATGCCATTTAGGAAAAACTACAAAGGAAGACAATAACCTTAATAACTTACTTCTGGCTGCCTAAAGTGGTCTCTTGTTATCTCAAGGGCTATTAGATATGATGACTACATGTTACATCCATTATAGAATCTATATAACTTGAAATGGTAGTTTATTTATTTATTGACTGATTGATTTGATTTGTCAATCGCTTACAAAATAATAGGTACAAGTAGACATAGTTCTGAATACATGAAATGGGTACTTATGAGAAAAATAAAAGAAACAATAGGACAGGGACAGTAGGCACGTTGGTGCGCTTATGCACGCCCCCTACAGACCTCTTAGGAAAAGGGGTGAGGTCAATAGTAGAAAGTCTAAGGTTAAAGTTTTTGGGGTTTGGGGAAGAAACCACAGAGTCAGGTTAGAGTATTCCAGACATTGACCACACTCTGTTGCTGAAGTTGTATTTCCTGCAATCAAGTTTTTTGGTGTGGTTAATCTTGAGTTTGTATCTTATTGTTTGGTCTTGTGTTGGTATGGTTTGAAGCTGAAGTAATTTATTTTGACAGGTAAGTCATTGCAATGGTGTGATTTATACCATACTTAGATCAGACCGAAGATTGCATAGATTCAAGGTTTTTCTAGTCATAGGAATTCAAGTCTGTGGCATCTTAAGGTATTCTGCAACCGAGTAGAGGGTGGAGAACTCTTCTTGTGAAATATTTCTGGCTTTTCAACCTGTGTTTATATATCAGCATACATAATGTGGGTTCCAGATGCTGATGACTGTATCGAGTATTGGTCTAGCAAATGTTTTTTTTCTAGTTAGTAGTTTGATATTACCAGAGAAAAAGCTACGTAGAATTTAGTGTTATACAACTCTTAATGCCGTTTTTTGCTATGTAGTTACTGTGGGCTCTAGCACTTAGATCATTAGAGATGACTATTCCAAGGTCCTTGACAGAGCTTGGATCATCAACAAGGTCTTGACTATTTCAGCTTGTATTTTATTTTCTGATTTATTTATTTTTGCCAATATGTAAGAAAGAGCATTTATTGTTGAGATTTGAAGTTGCCATTTGTTTGACCATTCTGGTACATAGTCAAGGTCTTTTGGGAGGGTAACAGTATTGTCTGTGGTGTTGAATAGCTTTATATCATCAGCAAAGAGAACACAGTTGCTCTTTTATGATCACAGAGGTCATTTATGTAGAATATGAAGAGAGTTGGTCCTAGAACACTGCCTTGGGGGACACCACTACTGACAGGTACAGAAAAGTTCTTCAGAAACATAAAGGAAAATGTGTTATTTGCTCCTGTTCTGCTTTCAGATTTCCTACAGGTCTGTAAGTGGGGATAGAATGCTGGATCAGATCAGCCTTGGCTTTATCCACTCTTAAAGATGGGTAAAAACAGTCCAAATCCATTCTTCAGAATCCATGCTATATCCTGGTTCCCATTCTCCCAATACTCAGTCTCAGAATCTGAGCAATCTGATCAAGCCACTTGAGATAATTCTCTGTACCCAAAATCTCACTCTATCTCAGCAACATGTGCAACAAGGTCAAGCCATTTCTTAGGAAAAGTCCATCTGGCTGCCCCATGTACTATCTGGTACAAGCCACATGGTTCCTTAATTTGATTTTCTGAAATAGCACAGCTTCTTTCTCTTTGAAAAACATGGAACAATTTGAATTAGACACGCTACAATGAACACTCTTCTGTTTGAAGATCATGTTCTGTACCTGTGGCCAATTATGATTATGGATACCATTGTGTTCACAAACCTTTTCCATGGTTCCTGCCAAGTTCTATGGCCATCCTGAGTTTTATTTAAACTACTGTGATAAGAAATTAAGAATCACCTGGGTTGTAGCAAAACAAAGCTACAAACAACTGGATGGTATTTATTTAAGCACCAATTATTAGCAATATACTGCTATACTTCTTTGTAAATAACAATACTCTATTGCTAGGTTCCTTCACTCATCCATCATGTTTAGCCTGGCCTTTTATCTCATCCCTAGAACTGAAACTATCTCAACCTGCAATCCATCCAATGGTGTTGGGTTAGGATGCTGCTCACAAAACAATGTAAGACAATATAGTCAATGCGGTAAAAACAAGATTCTCAATATTCTCTAGGTACTTTTGCTCACAAGGACACTTCCCCTTCACACACACACATACACACACTTTTGTATGTGCATGGGGGAGAGGAGGGGTTAAATTAAGATTTTACCTTACCATAATCAGTCACTGATTTGGGAGCCCGCTGTTCCATTTCGGTATTGCGTTTCTTGTTCTTGGCCTTCCAAGCATGATAAACCTTAAGCCGCCTATGAAACTCCTCTCTGCAAGCTGCCAGCAATTCAATATCTTTGATCCAGGAAAAGCACCAGGGTTGGAATAAGTGAGAAACAAGTGAGAAAAGCAGATAGATGAATATGTTTATGAATTTGTTGACATGGAAAAAATTAGTTCACCGCTCCTTATATCTACATTATGACACACATATATACAGGGTGCATAAACTGGTAATTTGTACAAAAATGGAAGGATAATTTCTAAAGCTTATATTCATAAAATACCCAATTAGTTATTTTCAAATGTATCTAATTACTCTGCTATTTCAGAAGCCATTTCAGAGATCAAGAAAACTCAAGGCCTCTTCCAGCTTTTGAGGCTCCTGCTCATAATAAAAATGATGTGTGTGTTGGTATGTTTCTTTCTGAGGCAATTTTGCAGCCTCTCTGTGTGTGTGTCCGTGTCTTTGATTCAGTCTTGACTCCCGGGGACTGCATGAGCAAGTCCATGCAGCGTTTTTAGCAAGACTTTTGGAAGTGGTTTGTCACCATCTTTTTCCTAGGACTGATGGGAAGTAACTGTCTCAAGGGCACCCAGCTGGCTTTGTGCCCGAGCTGAAACTAGAATTCAGTCTCACAGTTTCTACCCCAGTGCATTTATTACATTAAAATGGCTCTCAGTGAGGCAATATAATATCTATTTGTCTAATTGCTGCCTATTTAGGAACTGAGTAGCTCAGCACCTGCTTTGCCTGCAAAAGGTCCACTGTGTAATCCCCATCATCTACAAGGAAGGATGGAAAGCTACTTCCAGACAGCTTGATAATACTGGCAAGACAAACTAATGATTAGGTATAAGACATCTTTCCCTAATTAGGAGATTTAATATCACATCCAATTTAGTATCAGCATGTTTTCCCTTTTTTAAAAAGATCTGAACTAGTATCCAAGCTTGGTGGGAAGAAAGGAGACTTCAATGCATTTAACAGGCTCTTTAACTAATCTGAATCTGTCAATCCTGAGCTTGCAAGAAACAACTCTGCAAAAGCTAGGGACATCTGATACAAGCTGTATGGGCAGAAAGCAGTTTTCCAGGTTCTTATCTCCAACACTCCCAGTGACATCTGAAACAGTGAAAGCTTTCAGATTCATGAATTGCACTTAACTTTAAATGTAAATAGTTGATATTGACAATAGAACAAACAAACTATTTAAAAGTCATTAGCAATAATCATTTTAGATTAAGTTAAAATGTAATGACTTTGCATTATATTCAGTTAATTAACCCTGCTGGTTCTTACATGCAGCTTAGTTTTTGAATGCTTCACCCTTTCCTTTCTTTTGACATATGGAGCTGTTTGAAGTAACTTTGCTCAAGGCATTTTCTCCTTTAGAGCTGAATAAAGAATTATTTAGTGATCCAAGGCCTTGGTTTTTGTTTTTTTTAAGAATGGTATCAGTTCATTATATAGGCTTTCAAAACTCTGTGAGAGAAAAGAAATCCAAATATTGATGTATCCTGACATTCCCTCCATTCCAAACAGGACAACACTTACCACAAGAGGTATTGATTGTATCTCTCAGGTCTGCATATTTCCACTTGCTAAGGTCATGCTTTTTAATGCCAGCTGCAGCTTTGGTAGCTTGAACTGAAGGTCCCCTAAACATATCCAAAGAAACAAAAAATAGAGAAAGGAACAAGTGAGGTCAAGAATGCAAAGCCGAAATGAGGACTCATCAAAAAAGACAGATGCAAAGACTGGTAACATCCATGACATGCTTCTTAGGCATACTTATTTAAGAGAAAAGGAAAATTAAGATTGCAAATTACTAATTTACAAACTAATCATAAGTGTCATCTCAAAGGACTCATTTAAAAAAAAAGTTTCCAAAAAAACCAACAACAAATGGTTACATTATGTGAAGACCTAGTTCTCTGTGCAAAGGTCTAATGCTAGAAAATTCAGAATTCTAAATTTGGGAATGCTTGATGTTGCATCCGAGTTTAAAAGAGAGAGAAATCAGAATAATTGTCCCTGGAGCAAAATAATAGCAAAACTTTATCAAAAAGTAATTCCTATTCATGCAATTCATAAGTATAATAGTGAATTAGAAAGAAAATGGGTACTAAATTGGTACAGTGAATGAATCTTTATTAGAATGTATATTTTTTACATAAATGAATTAAATAGAATTTATAAATTAACTATCTTTTAATTTATCTTATAGTTATTACATTTGGTGATTAAACTGATTTCTTTCTGGCAATCTGTTATACCCACCTAAATAGGTATTCTGACATTTCTTTGGCTATTTGTTCCCTATAAAAACATGAGGAATGTATGTTAGGGAGTTAGGATACAAAATTTAATGCATTATTTTTACAGTATTAACTGATAACATAGTATAATAAATACTCTGAATTAACCAGTTCTTTGTATGCATAACCTTTTAGGTATGCAATATTTAAATCACAAGCATTTGTACCGATGTATAATTGATCTGATAAACTGATACTCAAATAGAGTGTATTGATTGCATGCTCAAATCATGATTAATTAGGAAAAAATAAAGTGAATTATTTTGCAAATTGCTTTTAAAGTGAAATTAGAATAATTTTACCCTCCCTCTTTCAATTTTTACAGAATTTCCCAAAAGGGAAAAATGTTTTCATACGCTGTCATTTGACACCTTGTTCCACTGAGTCTGCGAACAGAACATATTTAGGTTAGTCTGAAGATCTCCTAAATTAGGCACTGATGTACAACATCACAAGATCAGCCTGGACACAAAATGATGTTCATACAAGATCACCAGGAATTTGGTTTCAACAAGTGGTGTTAAACCATTTTTTTAGGTTGTTAAGTGATAGATGCATTGACTTTTCCTTTATCTCACTACAATTACAGGTCCACAGTCATCCCATAAGGTACTTCACACTGTAAGAAGGGAATTGGCTTGAAGTGTCACCATGAACATCACAGAACAGAGGCACTGGAATCCACCTCCTTCCAATACCAAGCTATAGCTTCCGTCAAACAAAGCTCAATGATGGGAAAATTGTACTCAAACTCATACCAAACAGAAAAATAAATAGCCATATAAACATATCTGCTTAAAAAGAAGCTGCTTCCTATGCTAAGTGTTTGGAAGAACTTCTAAAAACTAGAAAGATGATTTATTCCAGGCAGACAGGGAGAGAGGGAAGGAGGGAGGAAGAAAAAAACTTTCCCTGAGCAAAAATGCTGTCTTGTTTTTGATATGACACTGACCTGTCTTTTAGGGTTGTAAGCATAAAAAGAATAATAAGTAAAGCAGTCTAAATGTTAGGTAGGTTTCCACATTACACTAACGAAGAAGGTGCTCTCTTTGGATTTGATATGCATGTAGGACAAATCCAGCCAAACATGATTTAATTCAATAACCAAACTTTTTTTGCGAACTTGATGCATGAATCCCAGTATTAATTCTTCTTGAAGAGCAATTTATGAGGAACTAAAATGAATTAATCCACACCAATATGGGTCAGGAAAATTTTCAAATGGCAAATCCTTTCACTGTAGCCTTTATTGCTTGTAGCACAGTGTCAAATGACATTATCTGACCAAACTTGGCAACTATGAGACTTGTGGACTTCAACTTTCAGAATTCTCAGAAAGTTGCCAGGTTTCGAGATCCCTCATTTAGGCCAAACTGGGATGGAGAGGCATAACAAAATTCCTAAAATAATTTTTACTTTTTTTCTCTTTCCACGAAGTTCAGAAACTGGACTCTGAACTATACTCCCAAATCTTTGACAGGGGATAGCTAGTTCAGATGCCCAGCTAACATTATGGCAGCTTCCCCACATTGGCACCCTCCAGATATTCTGAAAGTCAAACCACAATATTCAGAATTGCTTACAGCAATGGCTAAAAGCTATCCTTGCTGGGAATCTGAGGAACTGCAACCCCAACATAATTAGTTGGCAGAAAGTTGAAGAAAGCTGTGGTGCAGAGTAGCCTCCAGATTATGAGTGTTCAAATACAGGAAGATATGGAGCATCATGTTACCTTAATTTAATTAGTGTTCTCTTTATCATCATCATTATTATTATACAACTTATTACACAATTGCTTTTTCCAGCAGCATCACTGATAAAGTACAATACCTGCGCAAACTTGGGTCCAGCTGAGCCTCATCATTGATGAGCTCAGATTCGCTTTGGGCAATTCGCAAAGCCAGCTCGTGATCTCTGCGCTCTTGTTCAAGAATGGCTTGATGCTGACTCGCCTCTTCGCGTTCTCTGGCCAGCTGAGCCTCAACTTCAACCTGCAGAGCCATGAAAAATATAATTTAACTGAAATATCTGTTTTTCCATTGATACAACAGAAGGACTGTCTAACAAGATCCAATACAGCATGCTAGAAGCCATGCCAGCTAGGATTTTTGGAACTAGTACTCTGAATTAAGAAGTACCACTTTGTGGTTTCAATTACAGTCTAGCCCAATCATGTGCAAATGGTTACTGCTGTTCAGTCATAATTCATTACAATCAACAGATTAAGCAAACTAAGGTTCAAACAATCCTAAAAGGTAATCTCTCATTCAAGTTAATTTTAACTCCTTTTGTTAAAAAGAAAACAAAAACTTCATGAAGATAATCTGCCATTGTCTTGTTTTTCCTTTTATTTTGTATTATAGCATTGAATTCCCTGCAGTTCCTTGGATGTCTCCTCTCTGAATACTAACAACTAAATTTCCCAACCTCAAACAAGTTGGCCAGGCACTGAGACTTCTTTAGATAGGAGCCTCTTAGTTTACCCTAAACTAATTTAAAAGATAGAAAACTATAAGGAGTCCAATCTGGCTGATACTTAAAATTGCATTACAAACCATAAATTAGACTAGCTGTATCAGAAACAGCCTTGATTGCAGAGCCATAGATAGAGAAGAGATTATTCTGTACAGGTAGTCCTCAACGTACAACAATTTGTTGTAGTGACCACTAACAACTGCACTGGAAAAAGAGAGACTTCTGATCGTTTATCACATGACCATTGCAGTGTCTCCATGGTCACATGATCAACATTCAGATGCTTGGCAACTGACTCTTACTTATGATCATTGCTTTGTCCCAAGGTCATGTGATTCCCTTTTGCGACTTTCTGATCAGTAAAGTCAATGAGGAATCCAGATTCACTTAACGACCACGTTACTAATTTAACAAATGCAATTATTCACTTAACAACTGTTGCAAGAAGAGTCGTAAAATGGAGCAAACTCACCTAACAAATGTTTCACTTAGCAACATAAATTTTGGGCTCATTTATTGTCCTCATAATTCGAGGACTACCTGAATCATTCATAAATTATAAATTATCACATGGTCAATATCTCAAAATATTTTTAAATTTATCTTAAGCTGTAGCTTTTGTTAAGATTGTATTTTTGATTATATTTGTTATTCCGATTATTGCTATTGTAACATCTATTTAGCTAAATAAATATCTTAGCTCAAATTTTTTAATGTTTTCCTGTATGTTGGTCCACCTCTGGAAAGCTGCTGAAAAGTAACACAGGTATTAGCTAAATACTTTTTTTGGAGTGGTAAGTAGACTCTAACTCAGCTCGCTACTTTTGATGATAATTAAAATCCCTAAGTCCAGTGAGGCAGATAAATAAGCAGAGCTACTGAAAGATGAGAGAATTAAACCCTTTAATGCTGCAGAAAATTACTCAGAAAATTGATTTTTAATAAAGCAGATTAAAATTTACAATTAACAAGAAGGAATAGAAGCAAACTCTTTATGCAGGAATGAATTGGAACTGCATATTGAAAACCAAAATAATGCCTTTGTTTAAAAGAAAAATTCCAAACACCTGTGAGTTTAGTTGTTAAGAATGACTGCTTCACCACTTATCAGAAACTGAAGAGTCATTTGTCTGCACTGGTATAGACTCCTATTTGAGCAGGGGGTTTGGACTACAAGGCTTTCAAGGTCCCTCCCAACTCTTGTTATTCTGATAGCTTCTGATTATGATATTGATAAAAGTGCATGATACACTCCCAGAATATATGTCTATATAACAAATCAAGGAAGAAGTACCATGAGATCTGAAGGGAGCATGGGCACCAGAACAGCAACTTTTGTTTTGTTATTGTTGACTGGACTGTAAAAATATTGTCCTGGCAGACTAACCAATATTGCTGAAGCCATAACAGGAATAGGTTCTAAGCACTGGGCAGCTGAACCAATCAGGTGCTGCTGTTAGGCAAAGGGGCGAGCCTAACACAACACTGATAATATCACTGGGCACGCACCCATCCATCTTCTACTTTAAAATAATCCTATCAACACATGCCTAAGGAATATGATTATGCTGACTGTGGCATGGTCTAATTCCACAATGGCAGCTCAAGGGAAATGTTTTTATTGTAGCGAAAGACAGATTCATTCTAAGATGATATATTTAAGGCTAAGTCACATCAGCCGACGGATGCAAAACCTATGTAAAAAGGACACAGCGGACGAGAAAATGTTCCATCCGTTGTTATCCGCTCTCAAAAAAGTGCCCCAAATTTGCTCATAACACAGAGCGGCAACAACGGAAAGGAACCGGACGGGGAGAGGACGTAGCGAGAATGTAAAGTGGATGTCAACGGAAGCCTAGCGGATGGAAGCGGATGGAAAGGGAGGCACGTCCGCAGGTGGCTTCCAGGGGAGCACAGCAAAGAGCGGATGCGCAGCGGAAGGAGCGGATGCGGGTGGAAGTGCGGAAAGCGGATGACGCAGATGCAGAGGGATGCCTAGCGATGACTAAGGCGATGCAGAAGCGTTCACTGGTGCGCATGTGGGGAGGGATGCATGCGGTCACCCCGCGGATATAAAAAGGAATGCAGGCTCTGCAAAAGCAGGTCACCTATTCAGGAGGAAAGACCTGCCTGCCAGACACATCTTCAGCATAACAACCATGGGGAATAGGAAGAGGAACGCCGTGCTACACCTGCCAGCCCTGGCCAAGAAGGACAGGACCAGCCATCCGCACCGCCTGCGCGGGGGCAGTGAGAACTGCTCGTTCTGCTGGGCTCTACTGGCTATGCTGCGTGGCTTCTAGGTGTACTTCTGTGGATGCTGGTGTGCGTGCTGGTGTTTCTGCTGGTGCTCGTTCCGGTACTGGTGCTTCTGCGTGGTGCTGCTTCCTGGTGCTGGTGCTTCTGCGTGGTCCTGGGTGCTTCGGTGTTTCTGCTGGTGCTGCTCCTGGTACTTTGGGTGCTTCTGCTGGTGCTTGCTGCCCTGTGCTGCGTGCTTCTGCTGGTGCTTACTCTCTTGGTGCTGCTCGCTGGTCCTGCCTGCTGCTGCTCGTGGCTACTGCTGGTCCTGCTGGTCCTGCTGGGCTCCCTGATACTGGCTGCTGCTGCTGCTGGTGGTGGTGGTGGTGTGGTGGGACCAGCCCCTAAAACTCAAAGCCCTACTGATGAGGGCCCAGAAGGCCTCCCAGCAGGGAGGAAGAGGCATTCGGCGAGATTAGGTAAAGGAGACAGTACTCAATTGAAGAGGAACATGAGGAGGAGGTGCTCGAATGGCTGAGGGAGTAACGAGTATGCTGAGGTGTGAGAGTGGACACGGTCTCTATCGAGACAGCGGGACTCAGCGGAAGCAGGGGGCTTGGAAGAAGAGAAGAGCGGAGAGCCTGGGCTAGGCATACTTTCGGAAGCGTCCTCTCTTCGTGGGGGGGTGGAGAGCACATGCACACCTAGGTTACGGGAACGCTGCACTCAAGAAAGTGCCGGCGCAGGCCGCAGGGTCAAGCTTCAACGGCCTGACCGGCAGAGGATCGCTAACGTGAATGGCAAGTGGCAGCTTGCTTGGAGGGTGAGTGTCCCGCCAGCGGTGAGGTAGCAGCTCCCTCTTGTCAACCCAGTGCTCTCTTTAAAGGCAGCCCACAAGAGCCAGTCCTCTTCTGGCATAGAGTCAGTCTCCTGTGTCCAGGCAAGTATCTGTTGGAGCGCCCCACGATGGAAGACCTCCCCACGACAGGCTGCAGCTCCCGTGGCGAGAGCCAACGATGGAGGACCCCTGATGCCCGTTGGAGCAGAAGAAGGAACCCTGCCACTGACCAGAGAGCAACCCACCCCAGCCCCCAGCTCCACCGTTTCCACAGAAAGGCGGCGAAGCCGCCGAGCCGCCGGAGCGGACGGAGCCACACTGTCCTGCTGTGCAGAATCAGAGACAGCGACTCCATAAATGAGCAGTCTGTAGATCTCCCTCTCATCGAAGTTGTCCGTGACTCGCGAGACAGTACCATCCTCTAACAGAAAGCCCTTCCTCACCTACGTGAACCAGACCCTCACGGACAGTGTCTGAATCCCAGTACCTAGGGGATGATCAAGGAGAGGATCACAGGTCTTCTGCACACCCTCCAGGCCCAAGCTGAACCTGCTCCGACCCAGTCCCAGGTCTGCTCCTCCAATCCCAGGTGATGTCACAGCCCTTCCAAGGCTTTCAACAGCCCCTCACACTTACGAGCTACGGCTACCAGGAGTTCCAGCAGCACAGGCCAGCCCTTCCCAGTTCCAGGCACTGGTACAGCTCACACACCACAGGTGCTACCAATGCCACCAATGCCACAGACGCGCCACATATGCCCTCGAATGCCACGAGACGCACAGATGCACCGACGCCAGAGATAGCACCGACTCTCACCTCACTCACCTGCAGACCCAGACAGCCCCACTACACTCCTCCTTCCTCCACCCCACAGCCAAGCCCGGCCTCAAGAACATCTGTCATCGGTCTTGGGACTGGACACCCCATGTCCATGGAGGAAGGGGCTCTCAACATCACGGGACTGAGACCAGCTCTCTGAGAGCTTCCTCCACACACCATCCCCTGTTGTCCTCTCGGGGCAGGTACCCCAATGGCACCTCAGACCAGCACTCCAGCCACTGCACCTCCACAGCACCTGGACCTTCACCCGTGAGACCATGGGCAGCCTCAGAGTGACTGAGAAGAGTGCCAGAGACTGGGTTGCTACCTGTTGACTTTATCTTTGCTTGGGACACTTTTCTTGGTCATTTTGCTTTTACAGTTTGTTATTAATAAAGTTTATCTTTGCTTCACACACTTGGTTCAGTTCTTTTAGTAAATAAAGTCTTGGTGAAACTTTTAGAAATGGTTTAAGCTTTGCATGCTTGTGGGATGGGTTAGGACAGCAGTGGGATGGGTAATAGCTGTGGGATGGGTTAGGATACCTGTGGGATGGGTAATAGCTGTGGGATGGGCAGGGATAACATGTGGGGATGGGTAATAGCTGTGGGATAGATAAGGCCTCCAGTGCAAGCATAGTGGGACTGTATGGTCCACCCTCCCAGGTGCCACACCTATGGCCCTTTATTATCAGTAACAATGTAACATTCATCAACACATTTCAACATAAACACAACTCTTTATTAAATGCCCTGTTTCATTGTAGGGCCACTCAACATACATGGCACAAATCTCATCAGTATGATGAGACAGGCTGAAGGAAGCATACATTAAGCATCTACCATCCTGTCTCGCCACTCCGCTGCTCCAGCTGGGGAGTTGCACCAGTGTCTCAGTAGGTTGGGCTGCTTCTTCCTTCCGTGAAGCTCTGTTGGGGCCTTGCACATCCACAGTGTCTTCAGGTTCGCCCTTGCCTCCATTCACCAGGCTCCATGTCCCCATTGCCTTGTTGACGGTCCACAAGCCTGTTCTGCAACACTGGTAGCGGGTGCGCATGAGATTGTGCAGGATGCAGCAAGCTTCCACGATGCTCCTCACCGTCTCTGGGTGATGCAGCATGGTGGGTGAGAAGTACCTGGAACCTGTTGGCCAAGGATGCCAAAGGCGTTCTCCACCACCCGCCTTGCCTGGACAGCCTGTAGTTGAAGATCCTCTTTCACAGGTGAGGCATCTGGAAGTGTAGGGCTTCATGAGGTAGGTTCTGAGGGAGAAGGCGTCATCCCCCACGATGAAATAGGGCACATCTTGTGTGTCAGCATCGACCATGGCGAAGAGGATGATGCTGAAGAAAGCCCTTGTAGTTGTGATAAGTGGACCCTGAGTTGGCTGGAAGCTTTGGCAGGCCACGTGCTTGCCATCTATGGCTCCAACGGTGTGGGGGAAGTTCCATTTCTGATACCGCTGCTCTGTAACTTTTCTTCCAGCCTTCCTTCAGTGGAGGGGCACTGGGAGGAGCTCCCCCGGTAATTCTTCGATGTGGCCTGCACCACTTCTCTGACCACAATGCTGATGGTGTTGTGTGGCACCCTCCAGGCGTACTGCAATGTTCCTGTACGTGGTCCTTGAGGCCAGGTGGCGCAGAGTCAGTGCCACCTTCAGCCTAGGGTCCAGGGCTGGGACGGAAGTTGGTGTTTGCCTTGGTCAACCTGGGTCTCGACGCTCCACAACTTTCGTCAAACATGGCTGGTGGCATTCTCATGAAGTTGTGGAATGCATGAGTGTCTTCGTTCCTCAGCTCCACCATCAGCTTGTCATACAGTTCCGTACTCGGCTCTTCTCGCGATCCCATCTTCGACCCAGACACTTCTTGGACGCCTCCTTTTCTTCCCGTAGAACAGGTAAAAGAGGCTGTAGAGGCTTTCGCACTTGTTGTAGAATGATGGCGGCTACCAAAAGGAGTGTGCGACGATCCATGGTGGAGATGACTGGATGCTGTGGAAGAGGCAAGAGCAAGAGCAAGGCTGAAGAGGTCTGCACCCCACGTCTGCTGGACTGAAAGTGAGATCCAGGTGATTCTCCCCCTTTTTATAGGAAATATCGTTTTTTCCGCTAGGTGTCCTTCTGCATCCTCTAGACATCCTAAATATCCGAGATACGTCCCCTATATGAACGTTTTTTCCATTTTAATGCTTTATATGCGAGCTGCATCCGCTTTCATCCTTTCTACATCTGTGCTAACTAACGCTGCGTGTCCATTCGCGTCCGTTTCACTTCCTCCCTGTGTCCGTTTTCTGCTGGGACGGATTTGAGCTGCGCGGATTTGCAGCGGATGCCTAGCGGATATAGCGGATGCGTAACGGATGACGACAGATGTATAACGGATGTTTCCCGTATGCATAGCGGATGTAGAACGGACGCATTGGATACTTCATCTGCTCAAAAAGTTTTGTGCAGCTTAAAACTTTTTGAGGCGATGAAATCTCAATAGACGGATGCTGGACGGATAGAGAGTATGAAAAACGTATGCAGTGAGTATAGAATGGATGCATCGCGTTAACCAACGGATGGCAAGTGTTTTCTCTCCTAACGGATGGCAAGTGTTTCTCTCCATTTTACATCCTCTTTCCATCTGTTGGTGCAGTGTGACATGGGCTTTAATTGGCTTAAGTGATAAAATTGTAGAGAATATTGCAGTTCTACAGGCTTCTACTTCTAATACATTAACTTTGTACATCTTATGGAAATTATGAAACTGACAGCTTAAGACTCAAGTAATCATATTTCAATGCATTAATGCTGATACATTCTGAAAATTTCACTTGAACTTTCTTTTTCGAAGAGCAAATCCATGAAGTTTCCTATCCTAGCACAATGAGCTAGCATCATCATTTATTCTGATCATGATATTGCCATGTAATCTTTCTTTCTGCTGTGGATGTTTTCTTATGCAGATCTGTTTTAGATTACTCAGTGCAGCATTCATCAAAAGAAAAGCTGACTAAATATGGCCTGAGAGAAAACTCTACAAAAAGGAACATCTGCTTTACTGCTGAGACCGGAAGGAAGTCTACTAAAAAGTTATTGCTCAAGTTTGGCAAAGTATGTTTTACAGATTTCTATACCAAGACATATATGACTGAAAACAAAACTCCCTCGGCAAGAAACAAAAAAAAAATGAAGTTCATGTGATAATTAATGTTTTTCAATTGTTGGTATAATATGTATTAATCATTCAGTAAACACAAACAGCATTGAATTCTGCCCATTCCCTCTTAGATTTTATAATTTATAATTAATAATATATATATCTAAAGAGATTGTCACTTTCCTCTCCCTAATAAATTAGCAGCAGATCAAATTTCTCTGGAGTAAAGTAGTTGGTGGCAGTATGTCTAGTTGGCTCATCCAAAAAGTTGTGGAGAGAATGCAACATAGTTATAGCAGGATGAGTTTAAGACCCCTGTGGGAATCAGAAGAGACCCAACTACATCCCATGCACCTGCATAGCCTATTCTATCTGTGGATCAAGGTCAGGAAAATGCAGCACAAGAAACATCTATTCAACTTCACCTGAATTCTTCTTTCTTCGTCCTCTCTCTTTTTCCTTTCTTCTTCTTCCAGTTTTCTCTTTGCTTCAATCTCGTATTTCCTAGGTGGGAAAAATTGAAAGCCCATTAGGTACAGACATACATTAAAACCATTTCACTCACCTTCCCACACATTTTATTTTTTTCCCTTTGTAACAGAACTCTGTTTCTGCTCAGAAACAGCAGTCACTTCCAAAATATGGCTTTTGTTTAAAAAGTTGATGTCAGAGATGACCAAACTGAGCCTGAGAGAGGCATCAAATGTGTCATAGGTCATGAGTCCCTGCACACTCACAAGAGATCTAAGTCCAGCCTACCATGAATGCCTATCTTATGTTTCACTCATTTCCCTCGACCACTAGTTGGCCAGATTCTTGTAGAGAGCGTGCAATAAATTTTTATACTCATTTGAGAATATTGAGCCTGAATCTGCTGAGTTCTCTGGTGCTTGACATTTGCCTTTGCTTCTACCATTCACTATTTAGATTATTTCACACTCACAGTCGCCTTTCTTCCTCTTCCTTCTTCCGACGTAGTTCCTCTTCCTCACGCCTCTTCCTTTCTTTCTCCATTTCTTGTTGGATACGTCTCAATCTTTCGGCTTCCTCCTCTTGCTGCTTCTTTTTCTGAAGGGCACTCAAAAGTTTCTCAGAGCTTTTCACTAGGGCATCATATTCCTTCTGAATCTGTTGTCTAGGCATGACAGTGGTCTGTAAAATAAGTCATAAAAAAAATCACAATAATTTGCACATATCATGTAGTTTAAAAAGCAAGACAGAAAGAAAATGAATCACAGCTAGAATACGGGAACTATGTCTCTCCATCAAAGCAGCAAAATGGATGTGTTAAGGTTCTCCTAAGCTTTGCCCATCTATTTTGATTTGATAAATCTTATACTTCCATCTACAAGTAACTCCCTGGTATAGTGCACACTGTTCATCATGAATGCTGAATATAGCAAAGTACAATTAAGATCTGCTAAATCCAAGTCTACACCTTCGGTCTTGTACTAAAAAGTGTTGTGTCTATACCATCAAATTGTAAAAGGATAAAATGGGACTTGTGTCCAGTCCTTGAAAAATGTCCCTTAAAAATGGCTTTCAGGTCACTTACCTTTTTGATAGAAGATATGTGTTTAAAACAGGGGTGGGATGCAAATATTTTTACTACCAATTCTGTGGGCATGGCTAGGTGGGAGTGGCTAGGTGGGAGTGGTCATATGACTGAATGGGAATGGCTTTCTTTGCAGCACACATGCACACACCACACTCTTTTTTTCCCCTCCTGAGCCTGAGGGAAGCCTCCTGGGAGGCTGTTTTTACTCCCAGGAGGCTTCCCTGAGGCCCAGGATGCAAAATGGGGTGCTGGGGGGGGGGGGNAGCAAAAAAATGGAACATTGGGGACAATGCAGCAACCCCCCCCACGTGCCTCTTTTTGCATCCTGGGCCTCAAGGAAACCTCCAGGGAGCAAAAACGGCTTCCCAGGAGGCTTCCCTCAGGCCCAGGAAGCCAAAAAAAAAAAAGCACTAAGATAACGAGGGGGATCCCAGCACAGCTGATCACTGGAACAGCTGATCGTCAGGAGGAAAAAAAGAAATACTGGTTCTCTTGAACCGCTAGCTCTTTTTCTACTACCGATTCAGCTGAACAGTAGCATTTTTTATGACCGGCTCCCTTGAACTGGGCTGAATCGGTAGAATACCAGCACTGGTTTGAAAGCATGTAAAGCAACATGTGTCAACATTTGAAATGCTAGAACATCGTTGATTAAAGTTTTAAAGCCTCATATGTGGGGAAAATCTCTACATTCTCATCTACCCCATAGGGGGAAAAGTCCAAGTGATAGAAAATTGACTGAATAGCAATAGCAATAGCACTTATACCTATATACTGCTTTATAGTGCTTTATAGCCCTCTATAAAACAAGTGGTAATATGCCTTTAACAAAAAAAGCACGATGTCATGTTCCAATTCTATCAGCACTAAAAGTTTTGGATTGTCAAAATAGCAAAAGAAAATAAAACAATTAGAGTTTGAAATGTTACAGCTGGAATTCAACTTGGTATCCTACTGATATTGGTCTTCAACTGTCCAACATATTCTCATGGTCTCTCTTTCGGTCATGCACACTGGAATCAAGGACTTCTGCCAGATATTGATACAAAGTTCTTTTTTTCTACAGCATAAAGGATCCTCCTACCTTGATCTTGGTCATCAGAGCATCAATGGACATCTCAAGTTCCTTGACCTGTTTGCTCATTTCTGCCTTTCCCTCTTTCAGAGCAGTTACTACTTCATTGAATTTATATAGCCGCTCTTTCAGTGTGTGAAGCTTTATTAAACCATCTATGCTGTGAAAGGAATGTTAATATTTTAGATATGAGATGGAGATAACAGAACAGACAGCTATTGTTGGCCATCAAACTGCTTCTGAATGAAATCATATTAGTTGGATTACAATGGGCCTCATATTAACCATTTAGTCTGTGTTGCAATTAAAATTTGGAATAAAAAATATGGACAAATAGCTTTGGAAAATCTCACAAACATCAAAAAATTAAATACATTTAAAATTATGCTGTGCACAAATGATTACATTATATGTGTTCTGCTGCATAGGTGCATGATTACCATGTAGGCTCCCAACTTCAGGGTCTGGAAATTAAACTCTTCTAGTACTGAAAAACTGGGAGGGTCAATATGATGGATGGCACAATTGGAATGTCAATAATACATGGACTTATTTTTTTCAAATTCAGTAAGAAACTCCAGTTTCTTATGAGTGGATGCAACAGATCTGCTCAGTTGATTCTATCAGAACAATTAGATCATGTTGTCTCTCCTCTTCTCCTCTCTCCTTCCAACTCTTTTATCTGAATGAGGACAGCACTGCTAGCCTCTGTATCAGAACAGTTCCTTTGGCATACATTTTGGGATATGCCATCCTGTGTGAATATGCAAAACTAGTTTGCCATGTAAGCAAGGATAGGAATGCTGTGGTTTTCCTCTTTGTGGCGCAGAGGGACTCACCACTGATGGATAAAGAGACACTAACAGCAAAAATGGGAAGACTTGACTATCTACATTATTTCGAAGCAGAAACTTTGAAAGAGAAGAGAAGACAATATCCTGCCCAAGTAAACTCGAGGTCTGGTCTTTTGATACCAGTTTCCACAAATTGTGACTGCACTAATGTCATATTATGAGTTCAGGTGTATGAGTGCCTGGGAATCCTTCCCATTACTCTTCAGCACCTCATGAGATTTACTAGCAAATAGGACACAGTGAGTATTTACATAGTCTTCTTCTTACCGTGGTTGATGCTTTCTCTTGCATAGCCACATACGAATTGTCTTTTGTATTTTAATACAGGCACTTGCTCTGTACTTGATTTTGTTTTTCACTGAAAATAAATGGAGGAAAAAGTGAGGGAAATCTCATCAACAAATGTCTAAATACAGAATGGGGGGAATGGATGGATGGATGCATACCTAGACAGACAGGCAGACAAGCAGACAGAGACAGCGACAGAGTTAGATAGATTTTATACTAGTGGATAATATTTCTTTCTTTTATATATGATTAATATGCAAGGGTTGCTAACAATTCTTGTGTCAGTGAGACTCATGCCTCAATTCTCAATACTTTTTTATAAAAACCTAACTGGAACTGAAGAGTCAAGAAACTCTTCCATTTTAATATTTGACTTGATTAATAGCATTTTCACAATTTTGGCAGCAATCTCTTAAACAATGCATGTGGATTCCTATGTTGTAAACCCACAGGATTTGTTTTAAAAAATGAATTGACAAAATCTCACAAGATCTTGAAAAACATTGGTGTTCCTCTGAAATCTTGTGAGATTTCAGAAAAGGGCATAACTTTCAATATTATTATACAAGTACACAATCAAGATTAATATTACTAAATTTCTGTGATTTCTGATAATCACATTTCAGCCATTTCTTTATTAAAATAAAATATTCTAGTCTTCCAAGTAAGCTTAAAAAGACACAGTTGAGGGTAGTTTTTAAAATTTTGCTTACATGATAGAAATAGCAATAGCACTTAGACTTATATATTGTTTCATGGTGCTTTACAGCCCTTTCTAAGCAGTTATAGAGTCAGCATATTGCCCCAGACAATCTGGGTCCTAATTTTACCGACCTCAGAAGGATGGAAGGCTGATTCAACCTTGAACTGGTCTGGATCGAACTGCTGCATTTGGCAGAATTAGCCTGCAATACTGCATTCTAACCACTGCACCATCATGGCTCAGTGGTAATCCTCCCCCTATCGTCCCATCTTACAAGATATTTTTGAATACCTACATTTGATAACTGATAAAGAACACCACTGAACCTTCTTCCAACGGCTGCAGAGAAGCCAGTGGTTCACACGTTTAATCAGGTCAGCAAGATGATCTGGATCAGACTTCATAATTTGATCAAATTCTGCAAACTGAACATGGGGGTGGGGAGGAAATGCCATTTAAGACAACCAACAAGAATGTTGACAGATGGAGAGTTCTGTTGTAAACAGAATGTTGCAGTCATGACAATGTGTAGAGACTCCTGTGATTGCCATGAGGTTCTGAACCCTAGGCATGATTCTTAATAACATCTGGAATCTGCCTATTTTTATGTATCTGTGACACAGTACAAATTGTGACTACTTATTCTGATTGTAATATAGAGGGCCTCCACTCAACTTTAAGCTAGCAAAGCACAGGATTGAAGCAATTAAAAAAAAGTCTTATTTATCTGCCTTTTAGGGAATACAGTCATAGAAATGATTATAAGGAGGTTAACTATCACACAGAGCACAGGAAATACCATTCTTAGCACAGGTAGAGCTATAAAAATATTTTCTACCAATACATGAACCATAGAGATGGCCATGTTAATACAGATGTTAACAGAGATTAGATGACAATGCATCATCTTATGAAATTACTTTCAAGAAAGGTAATGCTATCCTTTATCTCAATTATTTTGCAGGCAAGTTGAAGAGAAATTAATTTTTAAAAACTCAATTTGTGTTCATTTATACTTCAGAGATATCAACACTGCTTACCTTGCCAGGTCTAAAGAATACTTTGGTTAATCCAAATTTATAATCTTGTTCATTTAAGCCAAGGGCTTTGAAGAGAGCCTGAAAGGAAGAGGAAAAAAAAAAAGACAGTTTTACAAATCCTTTGAAGGAAGGAAAGTATCTGTGAATATCAACCCACCATGAAAAAGGCACAGATAAAAAAAAGCATTTGCATTCTGAATATAAATACCTTGCAAAAGAGTCTCGGATCTAGACGGGTCAGTTTTGCAGGCATATATTTTTTATACATGTTATAAAGTTCATGGAATGAAGCTCGTGATGGGAAACCACCTTGCATCAAGTCTAAAACAGACACCATGCCTACAGTAAAAGACAGGCAACAAAATAACATCAGATAAGTTGTCTAAGATGTATAACGTCATGTCAAATGAATGTTGAAAGGGTAAAAGTAAAGAGGGGACTTTTTATTAACTATGATGGGCATATGATAAAGCAAAAATTTTGGAGTATGTTTCATATTTTAACACAGAAATTTTTGAAAATGGAGATAAAAATGAAACCAGAACTTTTCCTTTTGGGCCTAATGGAAAAAGAACTGGAGAAAAAAAATGGAACTTTGTTATTATATATGTTGACAGCAGCAAGACCATTATAAACACAAAAATAGAAGGACACTTCAATTCCTACTATGGACGATGAATGGTTGCAGAAGTTGATGGAATTGGCTGAAATGGAAAAAATTGATCACTTTGAATAAAGAAAAACATAAGTATTTTTGTTTCCATGTGGAGACCACTTTGATTTTCAGTTTTACAGATTAGACTGATAGATATTTATAGAAATGGCTTGTTCATATCATTATGAAAAAGCAAAAAGTTGTGATTTGATGTTAATGCCTTATTTTATAGTAACAGAGAGAGTCAGAAATCAATGCTTCTTTTTCTTTTTTTTTACCTTTCCTCACTTCTCTTCCCCCTCTTCCCTCCCCCTCCCACTGGTTATCTTTTTGTTTTTGTATTTTATAATACTTTATAATTCAATAAAAATGTTAAACCAGTCAAAAGACAGATAACAAAAGAATCACCACTAAATTAAGATGACATGATTGTCAGTCTTTATATTTTGAAATTGGTGTAAATATTTTGAAAAATTAGCTAAAACAAGAAACACAAGCTCTTATAAAGTCATTGAAGTCACTGAAGATGGAAAATGAGCTTCAAATGTGAATTAAAATCAAGACTGAGTCTGTGTTGACCTTTCCAAATATTAGACCTAATCTTTTTCAACTGGTTTAGCCAAAAATTGATGGAGTAAAAGGCAAACAAATAAATAAAACCTTATTTTCACTTCTAAATAAAAAAAAATGAACAAAAACTAGATGAAGAATAATGTAATTCATAGACTTTTTGTGTGTATGTGCAATGTTCTGGCAACTCTTTATGGACTTTTGGCTGACATGAGGATTGGAAAGTTGATGTTTTATGGATTTATAATAAGGAATGAGATATGGGATGAAGATATATCTATTTAACCCCTGTTTATTCTTGTTGTGATTAAAGTTTTAATAACTCCTTTATTTCTTTTCTTCTTTTTCTTTTTCTCTTTTTTACATTTTTCTTTGTTTTCATTCTTTTTCCACATTTAGTTTGTTTTTGTTATTATTACTGTAATTTAAATCCTTAATAAAACTTATATTTTTAAAAATAATGTAATTCATGTTTAAGACAGAGGGAAGGAACTTCATTACTTTCACTGTTTCCTTTTCCACAGTTTTGCTTAGAATATCCAGTCTTCAGATTATCAGCCAAAAATGGAGTCAACAAAACACTAATTAAGTGAAGATGTTAAGGATTTCTGATTTGCTAAATTAAAGTTTAAACATAACTTGATGTGACAAGCAATAGGAATGTTTGCCAAGTTGAACAGATGCTTGAAGACTAAAAGCCTTCTGGGATGCAAGCATTGTAAAGAAATTAATAGAAATACTAGGATAGCAGCTAATAAAAACAAACGGGTTAGCTTCAAATAAGGCTTATTTCAGGACAATTAGAATCATCTACTTCAAAACCAGCTCTGTGAAGTTGTTACTTCTGTCAGTTAATCAGGTCTTAACCATTACATATTAATGTCATCTAGTTCTGTTATGTCAACAGGAACACTTGAACATCTTCCAGATCTCTCAGCTGGGAAGAAGAGGAGGAGGAGATAGAAGGAATAGACTGGGTAGATATCATCTCCGATTAATTGTTTAAGTTGTTCTAGTCTTATAACACACTATAGGAATAGTACAACAGTGGGGGTGGGGGGGAGTATTTGAGTATCCCAGAGCCAATGTAAACTTTGTCCTGGCTTTGCAACTCATCAGAATCCACTCTGAATTCTGATTTAAACCAACTTGTACTATTCTCACCAATAAGGTACTATTATTTTATTTTTCTTTTGGTGGAAGGTGAGGAATTAAATGAACACCTGAACTTTACTAAGAACATTCTACCATAATACCGTATATACTTGTATATAAGCCGATCTCGCATATAAGCCGACCCTTTAAAAACTGCCCCAAAATGA
>BHFT01028449.1:0-22085 GCA_004320025.1 Laticauda laticaudata
AACTGGGGAACGCTGAGGAGGAGTCACATGGAGGAGGAGGAGCGTTCCACAAATCAAGCTCAGCCTGTGAATGTGGAATGCGTAGACTAAGCACCTCCCACTACTGGATGCTCTGAGCAGCTCATAGGAGAACTGGTTCCATGAATAAGTGACCGCATGCCATGAAGGGCTTTATAGGTAACAACCAGCACTCTGAATTGCACCCAAGAATATATTGGGAGCCAATGCAGCTCCCAGAGCAAAGGTGCAACATGGATGTATTGAAGTATGCCCATGACTGTCTGTACTGCAATTCTGGACAAGTTGCAGCTTCTGGATGTTCTAAGGTAGCACATATGAATAGTCTATTTGGGTGGTGACCAAACTCTTGAGTGGCCATGTTCAGTTATCTCCTAATCCAGGAAAGTGCACAAATTGTGTGAGAGCCCTCTAGGCCACAGCTGCCACCTGTTTCTCAGACAAGAATCATAATCCAGGAGGATCTCTAAATTTTCAATTTTGTTTAGGGTTTTGCCACACCTATCCAGAACTAAAGATGGGAAATAACAGAATCCAAGAGCCCTTAAAACCCTAAGCAACTCAGATTTAATAAGTTTGAATTGAAGTCTCTTTTTTGCCCCAATTAGATTCCTACAGACTCAAATAGTGAGGCAGAAACCACGGTCTATGACCTGGCACCAGTCTGTAGCCTCCTATTCTATGGAAAAGCCGCCCTCCATGGAATTGGTCACTAGGTTGCACTGCACTACAGCATCACACTGATTTTTCTTTTGTTGATAGTGGTATTGCATGATATTCAAAGCAATATGGAGAAGCAAACATTTATTTAATTCCCCCTTCCAGTTTTGGATATATAGCTGAAAAGTAGTATGGCCACAAAATGAGCTGCTTCAACAATAATGTTAGCTTTACATTCTTTCACATGTACGAAAAAAATGTACCATCATGGTCCTACTTCTTATGATATATAAAATTATGATAATTACATCTTTGGAAACCTAAAGGACAGGTGATTAACCATATGAGAGAGTTTTTATTTACCATTTATTAAGTAAATTTATTAAGTAAATTAACCAATTTTGTTGTATACCTGATGTACAATGACAATAAAGGCTTTAAACTTTAAATGAATTAAAATAAATGTTAAACTTATTACTATTTATTGAACTTATGTAAGGCACAATTCAAAGACTCACTAGATTACCAATAGTTGAAAGTAAGCAATAGCTGAACTTAAACATCCCCAGCAGGAACTAAAACAGCAAATATAAAATAACATCAGTAAATCAGAATTTAATAAAAATCAAACAAAAACACGAGATATTCTATCATTCACCATTGGTCCTCTGGAATATTTCAGTTTTCAAGTATCCAGGAGGCCCATAATTCAACCTGATTTTCAGAGGGAGATATTCCAATGTTTTAAACTTTGTAGCAGTGGCATGTATGTGATGTGTGACATGTCAAAATGGCAGACAATGCATTGTTTTGCAAACTTTGCCCCTTTTAAACATTCATATGAAATTGATCCATGCATGTACTAAAAGGATGGGTCTCTCACTGCAATGTTTCCCTGGCAATGGTGCCAATTTCAATCTCTTGTGCAGAAATGACCGCATTCTATAGTTTAAATCTGATCAGGTTAGACTTTTGGCCTGATAAAACCTTGCCATTTGTGAATGTACCTCTTATTTATCACAACTACCGTGTTTCTCATATAATAAGGCCGGGTCTTATTTTTTTTTGAGCCCCGAAAAAATGGCTAGGCCGTCTTTTTGGGGGTGACTTAATTTCACCCCCCCCCTTGCATCTTCGGGCGGGCAGGCAGCGACGGCTTGGATGTTGACTTCGGTGTTGGTGGGGCACTTCGTATCAGGGTCAACGCAGGCAGCACCATATCCTGGTGTGCAACAAAAGTACTTCCTAACAGCAAGCCCCTCCACCATTCCCCTCCATTTTGCATGTTTTAATATAGGCCTTAATTTGGGGGGAGGGGCTTAATTTCATTTCATGCCTATAAAACATGCTGGGACTTCCTATTGGGGGAGGCCGTATTGTTGGAGAAACAGGGTAGAATAAAATTAGATCAAATTATAGATAGAACATTGCTTATAATAAAGCATGCTACATTACGCAAATTAATATTCATTTTGCCAGAAATTCTCTTGGTTACATCACTGTGGAAATGTCTTTCTCTTTTAAATTGTAAGTCTATTTGTTGTACTGCGTCTGACCTGGGTCACTTTCCTTGTTCCCTCCCATGCCTTTCCCAAAACATCTATCTCCTATTTTCAGAACTACTTCTTTGGTAAATTTATACAGCCGCCCTTCCCACATATGCAACCAAAGGTAGTTAAGTATTTCTGACCCTGCAAGAAGAGAGATCCACGTGTCGCCACAAGAAGCGGTCCCGCACCAAGCGATGCCACCTTTTGCAAACTCTGCAGAAAGAAAAAGCTTGTTAGATAGCAGGCACGCTCCCCTCAAGACGACCCGGACGGTTGGTTTCCTCCCCTCGCCCCGCCAGGCAATCCGACATGGATGTCACGGGAGCGATCTGCCCCTTGCGCAAAGCGTTTCCCATTGATGCGTTGTTTCGCATTGTGACGAGTTTCGCCCCCGCGCCACAGGCACAGCGGCCGGACGAAGCGATCAATCGGCGTGTGACCAAGCGCTACGCACGCGGCCGACCCTATCCCGAAAACAGGACTGTCGGAGAGCGGAGTTGACGCTCAGGGGAGGAGGGTTCCCATGGAAATGGAGACCGCGAGGCGGAGCCGACTCCTACCTGGCCACGCCCACTCGGTCACGCGGCGGCAGCCAGACCACAATCTGGAGCAGAAGCGAGTCCGGGAGAGAGGAAAGAGTCGGAGGGGGTAGCGCGGCCATCATTTATTACAAGCGTATCTTCTCGAGGTCTCGAAGAGCGGCAGAACTGTTGGCGGAAGGGGTTCGCACAACTTCCGGTTTTCAGAGTGACCCCCCCCACACTTCCGGGTTGGGGAGCCTGGATTGTTTTTCTGCGACGAGAATTCTCCATATTCCGCTGAGGGGTTGTGGTGGCTCAGATTCCTCGGTGTCAAGGAAGCTTCCTCCGCGGTGAGACGGGCTCTTGCGCGGGGAGCGGGGACACGTTGGTGGTTGGGCCTGGTCGTTGAGGGAATCGGGGAATTATGCTTTCCTTCCCACCTGTCCACGCCTCAGGGACTGGAGCCTTCTTAGGTTTCTGCGTCTGGCACACGGAGGCTTCTCAAGCAGTTGCAGAGGGGGAGTTTCAAGGTGTGTACAGGATACCGTATTTAGCAGAGTTCATCAGCCTTGACTGCTTGAAGATGCTGGGGGATTCTGGGAGTTGAAGTTCCAAGCAACCATCCAAGCAGCCAGAGGCTGAGAAACGCTGAGAGACAGTGGCCATTAAGCTGGAGAACTCCCGTTCTTCCACTTAAAATAGGTTTTAACTTTATTCGGGGTTTACATCAGACTGCCGATTACTTTTTTTTGTTGACGCTGATTATTTTGTTTAGCTTTCTAGCAGAGCCAAACGTGAAGCCGTGCTCAAGATGATTGAAGTAGTTTGCAACGATCGGCTGGGCAAGAAAGTTAGAGTGAAGTGCAAGTATCCGAGACCAAAGAAACCGCTTTGTTTCCCTCTTAGCTGATCTTTTGGGCTGTGGAATGGCAAGAAACGGATTCTAGATGAAAAACTATGTTTTATGTGTGCCATTAACTTGAGTGCGAATGTGGCTTAGATTTTTTTTTGCTTCTGTGGGATGTTGTACATACAGTGGATGTAAAAAAAATGCAATCATGTTACAGTAATTTTTTTTATTTCCCCATAAAAATTCATCTTGGTTTGATTTTTTTTTACATCTCAAAAACCTGGCATTTGAACAGGTGTGTAAACTTTTTATATCCACTGTATTTCCCGAGACAAACCCAGATAATGGGGATCTGTTGCTTTGAAATCTTTTTCACTGCATAACCACATTATGAGATGGGAATCTTAGGAATCTACAGGAATCTCCAATTTGGAGGTGAAAAATGTGTTATGCCAGTAGCATGGGAAATTGATGAAGAGTGATGAATTCTTTATGATTGCTTTCTTTGGGTGACTGATCAATCACTTAGCAACCATTCAAAATTACAATTATGACCTGTATTCAAGGTTCCAACAGCCATTTACCCCCCCTCCCCATACAGTCACATGACAGCAGTTTGGATGCTTGGCATCTGGTCCACATTTATGGCTGGCTGTGGCATCCTGCGGTCACAGCACCACAATTTATAGTTTTTGATGGAAACCTGCATTAACTTCCAGTTCCCAGCAAAAAATACCCTAAATGGGTTTGCTTAATGATCTCTGCAAAAAGTAAAATCAGGTGTGGTCATGTGATGACTCATTTAACAACTGCTACAACTTATGACCAGAATTACAGGCTTTGTTATAGTCATAAGTTGAGAACTACCTGTATTAAAGATATTTGGCTTAAGCAGTTCCTGAAAGCATTGAAAGCAGCATAGCTTCAATGGTTTGTCAGCTCAAGGAAGGAGACGGTTATCCACCATTTTTAACAATAGGTTCATATATAGGGGTCCTCAAGTTGGATGTTCTTAATCCAAGTATTGCCTATAGTCACTACATGCAGATATATTTGCGCATAGTTTTGAAAATACAAATAAAAGTCCTTTGATCATCTGTTTTTATGTGAGCAACGTACAGTATATCTGCATCCATCTCCCATTTCACACTGTACAAGAGGTTCAGTTGTTTTTAATAAGCAGTTGTGCATAAAAAATAGCTTATTTAGTGCTTACTATATACTAGGCCCTATTTTCTCATTCATTTCTTTAACCAATATTACTGCTCAGCACTGATGATTGCATCAGGGATCTTAAGAAGCTTATTGCTGCCCAGACTGGTACTCGCTGGGACAAGATAGTTCTGAAAAAGTGGTAAGTAGACTTTCCAACTTATAACATGCTTTGAATGTAACTCCTCAGATCATTAGTCAGTCAGATGGTTAGATTGGATTTGGCATATTTATTGACCCATCAAATCCTTTCTAAAGACCTGATAGGCAGATATTGTTGTCCCATGGTGTTAAAATTATGATTGCAGAATGTAAGATGTTCCAGGTAAAGTTCTTTTTTGCAATTGATGATTTTGACATACTATTATTATTCCATTTTAATACATAATTTAAGACAGCAAACATATATAAGTCTTCTGCCTTTTATTTTCCCCACAACAACTTTGTGTGGTTAGTTGGGTTGAAAAAGAGTTACTGTCCCAATGTCATTTAATTTGTTATTTTTAAACCTGTTTTCTAGGCCAGTATGTTAAGCTCTACTCCACACTGGTTCTGTATGTATAGCTTAAAGACTGGGTAGCAATCAACCAGCAAGAGCAAAAGAGAAAAAAAACACTAAGATTTACAATGATATCCTCTGCTGATAAGTCATTTCACAATTTAGTCATAACAAAGAGAAGTTTCTCTACTTAAAAGAGAAAGAATAAAATTCATTTTGTAGAAATTTAGTTACAACTGGTTGCTTAGCAATCTTTCAGAGTTCTGATTGACCTCCCCAAGACTATTTACAACCTGGTTTTGAAGTTATGGCTGCTGCATCTCCCCTTCCCCAGTCACATTAATAACATTCTGGCACTTGGCCATCTGCCTGCCATTACAACTGATCACAGGGATACTGCAGTGCTCTATCATCTTACCTCCCTCCTGCCCCACAGGGTCCTTTCAGGCCTTGGGCCTGCTTCTCAGCCTTCTGAGACTCACCTTCCTCTGTACTCCTGTCACTGATTAGTGACATCTCTTATGCTGTAGATCCATGATGGTGTGTGCCAGAGGTGGCATGCAGAGCCCTCTCTGTGGGCACATGAGCCATCGCCCCATCACAGCTCTGCTGCGCATGCATGCTGGCCAACTGGTCTTCAGGTCTCTGCTGGGCATGCAGGGGGGCATGTATGGGGGGGCAAGGAGCATGCAGAGGGATGCACATGTATATTGCATTTGGGGGATGCATGTTCACACTTTGGGCACTTGGTGCCGAAAAGGTTAGCCCTCACTGCTGTAGATCTTCTCAAAATAGCTATTGTGCTGTGTGGTTTTTTTTACCCAGTGGAGGCTGCATGGCTGCGTCCTGGAAATGGCCACCAATTTGGGAACAACTGCACTTAATTGGGGCTGTTCCGAAATTGTGTCTGCTTCTGAAATGGAGCCATGCGGTTTCCGTTGTGTAGGAAAGCCACACACTGAAGCAACGGTTTCTAGAAGATCTACAGTAAAAGGCAAGTGACTGATCAGTGATGGGACATGGGAAAGAGGATGTGGGACCTCATGCAAGCCCAAGCCCTGCAGAGACTGATGGAGCAAGAAAGCAGGCCAAAGGTTTGCAGGGACCCAGAGAGGCAGGAAACTGAGCATGGGACAAATTGGAGTAGAGAAGGTCCAGGGCAGGCCACTTGTGAGCTGAGTCCGTTCTAGTTCTCCCAGGGCTTCCATGATCCTATTCCATTTACTGGCCACATCAGGAAAAGCATGGATGTTTCTGGCTTAATGATTCCATTACAATCATAGGTCAAGGACTATCTTTATCTCATAGTTTAGGAAGAAGCCACTGCAGTCTGTAATTGATTGTAAACATTATTGTAAAAAATTGTAACAAACTGAGATTCATGCTTGAAAGAGAAACCTTGAATTGTGACTAGCAGCAGATTGATAATCTGTATAAGTATTTAAGTTGATACAATTTGATGAATGAGTTCTTTTACTTTGGAACAGAACAAATTTGTGATGGCCTTCAGAGTGCCAGCTCTTTAATGCTGATTGCCCTTCATTTTATTGTTGTGATTATTTATATGGGCAATCTTCAACTTATGACCAGTCCCTTACTGGCTGTTCAAAGTTACGATGAACTTACTTTATTTACATATGAGTAAGTTATGGTGGTTCTCCCTCCCCCACGATCATGTGAATGAATGGCCACTATGAAAACAGTCATAAAATCAGGTCTGTTTTATGATGATCACAACTTATGGTTGTGATAGACAAGCTCCATTATGTGCATAAGTCAAGGCCTGATTGTATTGATTGTGATAATTACTGAGTTATTTTTTATTGAACTGTGTAACAGCTACAGGTATTATTTTTATACTTATATTTTTATATATATTATAGGTATACAATTTTCAAGGATCATGTGATGCTGGCAGACTGTATCCTTTAAAAAACTGACATTAATGAGGAAAATGGTCAGATGACTAAAGGAAAGAAATGTGACATTTTAAATTTTCTTTTCTCTCTTACTTGCATGGTTTGTTATTTTGGGGGGAGGCATTTAAGTGTCAAATACCAAATCTTTCTTCTGAACATAAAGAACTTCTGAAATGTTCAAAATGAGACATGGCATGAAACTTTGTACTCAACAGTTCAATTTGAAAATTAAGTCTTTCTAGACTTCTATCTTTCCCATTTCCCACACCTTTTCCATTCAGTATGTTTCTTTTATGAGCCCAGAATCATCAGCAATATAAATTGTTCCAGTTTTTATCAAGCCTTTAAGACATAAATTGTTTGAAGGATTCCATATGCCATTTTTTGGGTCATTTTTAGAAATAGGCAGTTCCAGTGGTCTAGAGGCAGGGCTCTCGCCTCACAACCAGGAGTCTGTGAGTTCGATCCTAAGTAGAGGCTAATATTTGGAATAGACTCTCCTGCTTGAGCAGAAGGTTGGACTAGATGACCTCCAAGGTCCCTTCCAACTCTGTTATTCTATGAAAATTGTGTACCTTGCTGCTTGATCCCCACACTGTTCTGTTTCTCTTGAGCTTTGAAAGAAATGGAAATGGTAGATCTTGATACTAAATTTATAAGTGCACTACCATTTTTTGTCTCAAGAAAATAGAATTGGGCTTTAAATCTCTGAATAACTGGGGAGAAAAGATATTTGGGACATTATACAAATATATATAATCATATTATAAATATATACGTTTGCGTATATCTGAACCATATTGACAATATTTCCAAAGAATGGTCACTTTCAAATGATGTTATTTTTAAAAGCTAAGCCTGTTTATAATTAGTACTTGTTAATATTTTCTTCTAAAAATTAACCTTAACTCCTTATTTTCAGATGAAATCCATGATGGCATGAATCTGGAGCTATATTATCAGTAGTGTTTTGGTCATGACAAGTAGTATCTTTGCTCTATTTCCTTGTTCTGAATTTCTCAGTCTATAGATGGGTTACCTTGTGGCTTGACATTAAGTCAGGAATATTTTCTCCTTGATGGCAATAAATCAGGAAACCCATATTCAAACCTTGTTTTAAGTATTTGTATTGAATAAATGTGATTGACACATGTGCTCTGTCTTTCTTAAAAAATATTAACCATGGTGTTTGTGAATGTGACTTTAAAAATACAGCTCTCAGGAGATAAGCAAGAAAGGTCTGTCCCCTCCATACAGTTTCACATAGCTGACAGCTAATCTTGAAAAAAAATTGCCCCAAATTACCATCATTTGAATTCAACATCCATATTTAGTGTCATGTTACTTCATTCAATTATCATCCAAGGATACAGGGGTTGCAGTGAGTCTTTTTTTGCTATTGGTTCCAGGATATACAACTATCTCTTGTGTAGATATATTTTGGAGAAGTCTGAATTCTGGCAGCTGGCAGGGGGAATTGGTGCTGAAATTGTGATGTTATAAAAAGTAGGCCAGCTGCTCACCATAGCTTGTTGCATTTGAATAGGAAAGAGGGCTGGCTGGTTCCTGTACTCCTCAAACAGAGCAATGTCAGTTTAAAGTCTGGCTTTAGGCCTGATACGGGAGAGAATCTGCTTTGGTTTCTATTGTATATGATGATCTTACTGAGGGAGAATCAGGAATATAATTCTGTTCTCTTTGACTTTGGGGGCATTGGATGGTATCTTTCTGAACCAACTGTTGCATTGCATACATTGTATCCAGTGATTTGGCTGGTTGTTTCTAGAAATAAAGACTAGACAAACCATGGCCCATTGGGTCATTTCAGTGAGACTTCCTTATCTAAACCAATATAGAATAACCATGGGCAGGCCAAAAAGTAATGAAAGTAGAATCAATTCCAACTTCTGGCCAGCTTCCCCATTGACTTTGCTTGTAGGATGTTGGCAGGAGCATCAGAAATTGCAGTTATGTGATTGTGGCTGACTCTGGCAGCACAGTGATGCTGCAGTGGCCACAACTTTGCTAATACAAATGATGTGAAGATCCTTGAAATTTCAGTTCCACTGGAATAACGGTCCTGTATTTTGGATGCATTTTAAAGTTAACCTATTGAAATATCTTAGTTCAAAAACTGTTGTCCTATAATGCATGGTTTTGCCCAGTTGAAGGTTATAAAAAGATAGGAGAGTTTTAGTAGTATAAACAGATGAAGAGTTTTGCTCTTTGGCAGTATTCATGACTCAGTTGTATTCCATTTAACATTTAATGAAACTGCTGTGAGGTAATAAATGTGAACTGAGTTATCATCAAGATAGAGATGACACAACTTTATCTCATTTCTCATCCTGTACATTATATAGCAGCAAATACGTATACAGAGAAAAGTAGTGCATTAGAGGGGACTCTATAAGTGTAGAATGTCTCCCTGGGAAGATGTATATTGTATCTATATTGCATTTCCAGCATCTGGCCAAGTCATTCATTTCCTAGGCAATTTAAAATTTGATAATCTGGGACTTCAGGTGGAGGCATGACAGAATGGAGAGGAAAACTGAAGAACCAACAAATAAGGATTTTTTGGAACTTCTCTGGGTAAGGATAGATAACATCCCTATGCTTTGGATGGTTGCTCCTTGTGAGGAGACCGCAGGACAGCAGTTTCCCATGGGACTGAAAGCCAGATGAAGGAACCAGCCATCTTGCTCACAATTGTGGTAGAGCTTTTAAAGCAGTGGTCACCAACCAGTGGGCTGGGGATCACTGATGGTCCATGAGAAAATTTTGGAGGTCCGCAGAGAAATGCCACCTCCAAAGTATCCCCCCAAAGCAATTAATCCAGGCTGTGCAGGAACACAACGCTACGCCGCCCACATGGCCCATGGGAACACAAGGCTTGCGCCACTTCCATTGCAAACAACGTAGTGAGGGGAGGGGGGAAAGGGCGGAGTGGGGGAACTCGTCCCACTCATCCTATGCGCCTGGACTGGCCACTGGGCTGCTTCTTTCCACTTCTGCTTTTGGCTGCACACAAGGAAAGTCTTTCTTTTTCTTCCCCAAAATCTGCCAGAAATGAGTCTTTGACACCCTGCAAGGCATCCTGCTCCGAGAGGCTGCGCCGGCACAACAAATCTCACAAAGACTCATTTCTGGCAGATTTTGTGGGAGTGAAAGAAAGACTTTTGCTGCTTTCCTTGCATGAAGCCAAAAGTCTCTCCCNTCCCCCCCCCCCAAGAACGGAGCTGGAGATGGTATCCTGAGATCCCAAATAAAGAATGATCAATTGGTAGGAGAATTGGGGTGGAGAATTTTCCTGCACACTTTTTTGGGGATTTTCCCAGGGTCTCTGGTCCGTGGGATTTAAAATTATGAGTTTGGTGGTCCCTGAAGTCCAAAAAGTTGGCAACCCCTATTTTAAAGGACACTGAGTTCATTACCCTTACTTTCTAATCATTTTCAATGATTGCATACTTGCTATTTTAAGGCTAGTAGATATGTTCAAAGTGAAAAGTTTGGGAAACCATCTGGTGAGTTTACTTTTCCCCTTGAACATTTTTTTAATGTGTTAAAAATTGGAAATAAAGAGCAAACTATTAAATAAGAGTTTGATCGAAGAAAGGCATACACAAATTAAGGTCCAGACAGCTTTTACTATAAGATTTTGAATAATTAAATAAACAGCATCTCATTGGAACCAGAATGTTTTTTGCCTTTCTTAAGTCAAAATAAGAACTTGAGCTTTATGAATTAAAAAAATGAGACACTAGAAGGGACTAAAGATTCCAGGCAGTAATGTGGGAATTTACAAAATGACAAATGCTATAACATTAGAAATAATTTACTTTTTTGAAAAATTGGGACAGACGTTAGTAGCTAGTTATCAGAAATGTCAGCAATGTCTGTTTCTGTGGCTAGACTTATGTCCAAAATATGTTAAATCTGATTCAAAAATAATAGAATCAGTAATGTTGTTTGTGGATTGTAAAATAGATAAGTTAGAGTGAAATTACAAATGAGAAGCCAGGGAATTGATCCTGTTAAGGACTTTTTACTGGATATCCAGAAGCTGGTTAAAGCTTTGAAAATCAAAGTGTAAATACAAATGACAAATCAAGACAATGACTTGGATAATGACTTTTTATCGGATTTAAAAAAGAGATTTACTAAAGTCTTGTGATGGGAAGAAGGGAGAAAAACCGAACAGACCAAATCCTATGACAACTTCTGAATGAATTAAAGAATGAGATTGTTAGAAATGGAAGGAAGGAATACAAAGTTAGTTTGCTAATACCAGGACTGAAAAATTGATTATTCATGAGTTTATATATAGCTGGGTTATGGGAATATGACATACTTGTTTGTAATCTTACAGGGGATAAAAAGTTATCAAATTTGTTTTTACTTTTGATAAAGATTGGAAATACTCTACAGATTTTTAAAATCTTTTTCTTTCTTTGAACATGTTATACTTTCAGAGTTTAATTTGTATTTGCTTTTACTACTGTAACTACAATACTTAATAAATATAAATTAAACATTTGACAACTGGTTTTAATTTGAAATGCTTTCATTTTATTGGGATAGTGATTTCATACATGATTGTCTATATATTTTTAATAGCTTACATTATAACCATAAAAATTATTACTGGTTTAAAAATTACCCAATTATTTAACACACATACAAAAATTAATGAAACTGCAGAAAGTATTTACATTTGCCTAAACACAGGTATATTAGTCATTTAGCATATTTCCCATCTTTACATGGGAGCTATTTAGAAAAACTAAATCTTGGATTTATCAAAACATATTCTAATATGTGCTTAAGGAACATTCTTATTGATTACAGGGGAATGATATACTGCACGTATAGGTATGTGGCTATTGCTGGGACTGACAACTAAGCATATATATTACATATATGGGTGGTATATCTATATTGGATGTCAAACTCGCAGCCCACAGGCCGGATGCATTATTCATTGGCAGTGCACATCTCAGTTTAGCAAAGGTCATGATACAAGAAATAACAACACAGCCAACCTCCCCACCAGTATATATAGGAAGATGGCAGCTCCGATCATGCTTTGCTCGCACAAGCATGAAGCCGAAAGCACCAGCCCGAAGATGGCGAGTGGGACCTCGTCAAAACGTTGCCAAGATGCTCTCAATCTTACATGGGAAAAGACCCAAACACGTCAAGACCTACATACCGGTACACGTGAAAATTATGAAAATGTGTGTGTGTATATATATGTATAAATTAAACTTAAAAAAACAAATATGTATAAATATATATATATATTTCCTTATGTTTTCATGGGTGTTTATATGTATGGTATTTTGGTTTCTTTGAGTATTTTTCCACGTCTTAATAGTGCTTTTAAAGTTACAGCTATAGTTATAGTTTCGGCAGAACCTCATCTGCCATTCTCCGGCTTGTGTATTGGGTTTTTTCATGACACACACACAATTAGGAAAAAACCCAATACACAAGCCTGAGAATGGCAGATAAGGTTCTGTCAAAACGTCGCTATAACTTTAAAAACACAACTATTGATACGTGGGAAAATACTCAAAGAAACCTAAAGGCCCTGTCACACTGCCCAACGGATGCAAAATGGACACAACGGACGAGAAAAATGTTCCATCCGTTGTTATCCGCTCTCAGAAGGGGCAAAATTTGCATAACCGGAGCGGATAACACGGACTGGGGAGGACGCAGGGCGGATTGAAGGGCGATGCGCAACGGAAGCCCAGCAAATGGGAGCGGATGGCACATTCGCTAGGTTTCCGGCTCAGCAAAGCGGTATGCGAACGGATACAGCGGATGCACAGGCGGATGCACAGCGGAAGCCTAACGGATGCGAGCGTTAATTGTGATGCGGGGGGGATGCATTGCGTCAGCCCTGCGGATATAACGGAAGCAGCTCGGAAGCAGGTCACCATTCAGAGGAAAGACCTGCTTCCAGACACATGACTGCCTTGCCTGTCCTGCCTGGATGTCTGCCTGCAAGCCTTGCTGCCAGCCTCCCTGCGCCTTGCTGTCTGTCGGCCTGCCAGCCTTGCTGCCAGCAGTCTGCCTGCGCAGCCTTGGGTGCCTGCCTGCCTGCCAGCCTTGGTTCATGCCTGCATGCAAGCCTTGGTGCCTGCCTGCCTGCCAGCTTCCTTCCAGCCCTTGGTGCCTGCCTCCCTGCCAGCCTTCCTGCCAGCCTTGGTGCCAGCCTTCCTGCCAGCCTTGGTGCTGCCTGCCAGCCAGCCTTGGTGCCTGCCTCTGCCAGCCTTCTTGCCAGTCTTGGTGCCTGCCTCCCTGCCAGCCTTCCTGCCAGCCTTGGTGCCTGCCTCCCTGCCAGCCTTCGCCAGCCTTGGTTTCTGCCAGCCTCCCTGCCAGCCAGCAACCCCACAACCATGCTGAAGCACAGCAAGCCTCAGCCATCTGCTGCAGCCCTTGCAAGAGGACAGGGCTACCATCCCGCCCCTTGGCCCTCACTCTGCTTCTGCTGGGCTTCTGCAGCATGGGCTCGCTCTTCTGGGGCTGGGCTTCTGCTGCTTCTGCTTCTGGAGAAGCTGATGACAAGCACTCCAGCACCAGCCACCTCCACAGCACCTGCACCCTTCACCCTGAGACTGAGCGACCAAGAGGAGTGCCAGAGACTCATTTTTGTCTTATAGCTTGTTGTTAATAAAGTCTATTTTTGATTCACACACTTGCTTCATTTCTTTTTTTTAATAAAGTCTTGCTGGAAACTTTTAGAAATGGTTTAAGCCTTTGTATGCTTGTGGATGGTTAAGATAGCAGTGGATGGGTTGAGATAGCTGTGGAATGGGCAGGGATACCTTTGGGATGGGTAATAGCTGTGGGATAGATAAACCTCCAGTGCAAGCATAGTGGACTGTATGGTCCACCCTCCCAGGTGCCACACCTTTGGCCCTTTATTATTCAATAACAATGTAAGCATTGATCCACACTTTGAACATAAACACAACACTTTATTAAATGCCCTGTTCATTGTAGGCCCACCCAACATACATGGCCCAATCTCATCAGTGTGATGAGACAGGCTGAAGGAAGCATCCATTAAGCATCTACCATCCTGTCTTGCCACTCCACTGCTCCAGCTGGGAGTGCACCAGTGTTTTCAGGAGGTTGCGCGCTGCTCTTCCTTCACGTGAGGCTCTGTTGGGGCCTTGCACATCCTCAGTGTCTATCAGGTTTCACCTTGCCTCCATTCACCAGGCTCCATGTCCCCATTGCCTTGCTGGAGGTCCACGAGCCTGTTCTGCAAGACTGGGTAGCCGGGTGCGCATGAGATTGTGGCAGGATGCAGCAAGCTTCCATGATCTCCTCACGGTCTCTGGCGATGCTGCATGGTGGTGAGAAGTACCTGGAACCTGTTGGCCAGGATGCCAAAGGCGTTCTCCACCACCCGCCCTTGCCCTGGACAGCCTGTAGTTGAAGATCCCCTCTTCACGGGTGAGGAGTCTGGAAGTTGTAGGGATTCAATGAGGTAGGTTCTGAGGGAGAAGGCATCAACTCCCTACGATGAAGTAGGGCACATCTTGTGTGTCATTGGGCAGGGAGTCTGGATCTGGAAGCCCACGATGAGGTTGCGTTCCAGCTCCTCCTTGAGGTGACTGGCGTTGTCATACCTGCATCTGAAGGATGAGCCGTTGCCTGAAGCATTGATGTACATGAACTTTAGTCGCATCGACCATGGCCGAAGAGGATGCTGCTGAAGAAGCCCTTGAAGTTGAAATAAGTGGATCCTGAGTTGGGTGGAGCTTTGCAGGCCACGTGCTCCATCTATGGCTCCAACGGTGTGGGGAATTCCACTTCTGATACCACTGCTCTGCCAACTTTCTTCCAAGCCTTCTTCAGTGGAGGGCACTGGAGAGCTCTCCTTGTATTCTTCGATGATGGCCTGCACCACTTCTTGACCACAATGCTGATGGTGTTGGGTGCACCCTCAGCACGTACTGCATGCTCCTGTAGGTGGTCCCTGAGGCCAGGTGGCGCAGAGTGATGCCACTTGAGCCCAGGTTCCAGGCCTGGCCGGAGTTGGTGTTTGCCTTGGTCAACCTGGGTGTCAGACCTGCACAACTTCGTCAAACTGGCTGGAGGCATCCTCATGAAGTTCTGGAATGCCCGAGTGTCTTCGCTCCTGAGCTCCAACATCAGCTTGTTGTACAGTCCGTCCTCTGCTCTTCTGGCGAACCATCTCGTACCCAGACGCTTTGGCCGCCCTTTTTCTTCCCGTAGTAGAGTTCACAGAGCCTGTAGATGGCTTTCGCACTATTGCAGAAGCGATGGTGGCTGCAAAAGACTGTGTTACGATCCATGGTGGACATGACTGGAGCTGTGGAAGAGGAAGAGGCAGATGAAGGCTGCAGAGGTCTGCAGCAGGGCTGCCTGTCTGAAAGTGAGTCCAGATGTGTTGCTCCCCTTTTTATAGGCAGTATAGGTGTCCCTTTGCATCCTCTAGGCATCCTCTAGGCATCCTCTAGGCATCCTCTAGACCATCCTTAATATCCGAGATAGGTCCCCTCTGTGGACGTTTTTCCATTTTACATGCTTTGTTTCCGCTAGGCATCCGTTCTGCATCCGTTCTGTGTCTTTCCACTTCCTCCCTGCGTCCGAGTGGAGGCGAGTTGTGTGGATGCACAGTGGATGCCTAGCGGATATAGCGGATGCGTAACGGATGCAGAACGGATGCGTAGCGGATGCATAGCAGATGCAGAATGGACGAATTTTCCACGCAAAAGTTTTGAGCAGCTCAAAACTTTCTGAGCGGATGAAACGTCATAAACGGATGCTGGACGGATAGAGAGGAAGCAAAACGGAGGCAGTGAGTACATCGCATTACAATGGATGGCAAGCTTTTTTGTCCATTTTACATCCTCTTTGCATCCGTTGGTGCAGTGTGACAGGGGCTTAAATACCATACATATACATACATACATACATACATATACATACTTACACACACATATAATTATGGGTTGTTCAAAGTAACCGATTAAAAAAATTGAAGCAATGTCACACAGTCACAACAAATACAAGTAACCTATAAACATGAGAGTCTTTCGCAGTCACAAAAATAAATTGTATATCAGAGCATGGTCTTTTCAATAAAAAAGCCTATGTTTAAATTAAAAGCAATTATTTATAAACTCATTATTTGAATCAATTTATATGGCTACTAATTTAAGAATAGTAACCTGGGTGGCTAATATAGGGTTACTGAACAATGAGATCTATACCTAATGACAACTGAAGAAAACCTAAACCAACAGATGACCTATCACTCTCACAGATCAAGGTAATCTTCCAACCCCATAGCAATGTTTTAAAAGCTTTTATGAAATGCCAGCAGTGTTGGGGCCAAACTGGATCTTGAAAGGGCACGATGTTCCTGAGGGCACACACTGATAGAAAAGCCTTCTAGGCCATGCAAAATGACAAATATAGATGGAATCTATATTTCAAGTATTCAAGCAATTAATTTTTTTTTGTGAGCCTCTTCTAGGAACAAGTTACTTTGGCAGTCCCAGTCCAGATCCATTTTTTAGCCAATAGAACACTTCTCCCCCTCTATCCTAGTGTTAATAATCAGGACCAGTATACTGACATTTTTGGGACAAAAGACAACAGTTTGCCCTTTAAATCCCACAAAAATAAAAAGATTTATAATTAAGCCTGACAAAGGCCATGAGTATTTTCTTTTCTACAGATACATAGTTCTACATTTTAATACGTATTTATTGGTAAGAGTTATTATTGACAGCAGTAAAATAATTTAGAATTCAGATTCATCATAGTAATGTATGGAGTTGTGCAGAAAAGTGAAATCAATTACATTCCTTAATAAAGAGCTTGTTCATACAATGTTGATATACATTGTATATCAACATATACATATACAATACAATGTTGAATACAATGTTCCCTTCCTTCGCTTCCAGTTAAGTTTCCAATCCTATTTACACCTCATTAGCAGTTGTCACTCTTGTTACTAACATCCTGGAATCTGCTGTAATTTATAAAATGTTATAATAAAAATAGAAGAAATTTGTACCTATAGTGGCAAAAAAATCAGGAGTGTTGGTATCTTTTTTTACTAACAAATTTTAGGTAGTTGGAAAATGTCAGACCCAGCCCAAGTATTGACATAGAACAATCCCGCCAAAGTTCAGGTTTTTATCTGCTTACACTATATAGAAAGAATCTTGTCTACACTGCTCTAAACCTTATTAGCATGAAGATACTGAAATGGTGGATACTTTCTGCCTTTTAGGCTCAATTATCAACAGTGAAGGAACAAGCACAAAAAATGCTACAGAATAATACTTGGTAGAGTAGGTGTGAAAGTCTTGGAAAAGATATTCAAATACTGTGATGTATCTATAAGTATAAACACTAAAATGGTGCAAGCTATGGTATTCTCTGTGATAGCAATAGCACTTATATACCACTTTACAGTGCTTTACAGCCCTCTCTAAGCAGTTTACAGAGTCAGCCTATTGCCCCCAACAATCTGGATCCTCATTTTACCCACCTAGGAAGGATGGAAGGCTGAGTCAACCTGGAACCTGGTGGGATTTGAACGGCTAAATTGCAGGCAGCTGATAGTCAGCAGAAGTAGCCTGCAGTACTGCATTCCAATCACTGTGCCACCAAGGCTCCTAGTGATACCTTATGGAAGCAAAAATTGGACTTTGAAGAAGCAGGAGAGGAAGAGTACTGACACCTTTGAACTTTGGTGTTGGAGCAGACTCCTAAATATATGGTGGACACACACAAGAAAACAAATTACAGGTAGTCCTCAACTTACAACAGTTCACTTAGTGACCATTTAAATTTACAGCGGCATTGAAAAAAAGAGACATGACCATTTTTCAGACTTAAGACTGTTGTAGCATCCCCATGGTTATGTGATTTGCATTCAGATGCTTGACAACTGACTCACATTTATGGCAGTTGCATGGTTGCTGGGTCATGTGATCACCTTTTGCAACCTTCTGACAAGCAGAGTCAATGGGGAAACCAGTCACTTCGCAACTGGGTTACTAAATTTAACAATTGCAGTGATGCACTTAAAAAATGTGGCAAGAAAAGTCATAAAATGGGACAAAACTCACTTAACAAATTTCTCACTTAGCAACATAAATTTGGGGCTCAATTGTGGTAAGTTGAGAACTACCTACAATGGATCATCAAACAAATCAATTCAGTGATTCATCACTGTGTTCTCCTTTAAGCACAAATGACTAGGCTCAAATTATCCTTTTTTGGACACAATATGTGAAAACACAGCTCTTTAGAAAAGGCTCTAATGGCAGAAAAGATGAAAGGAAAGAGGATGACCAGCAATAAGATGGATTCCCTTGTAGTGGTAATGAAAGCACCAGTGGAAAATTTGACAGTTAGGGATAGATCACCATGAAGTGTACTTACATGATCACCAGGAATCAAAAATGACTTGATGGCACATAATCAATCAATAAGCTGCCTTTTTGTGAGAGCAGTTTTCTTTTGGTATCAAATGCACCTGGAATGCAGAATGGGGGCTAAACAAATGTACACAGATTTCCAGATTTATCTTTATCACCCATCCCCTCCCACTTGTGACTGTATGACTGTAACTTTGTCGCTTGTATCCTTACGATTTATATTGACTGCTGTTTCCTAGTATGATTTGATTGCTTATTGTAACCCTAAGATGACTATTATCAAGTGTTGTACCTTATGATTCTTGACTCTTGTTGAATGTCTCTTTTTTTAAATGTACACTGAGAAAGCATTTGCACCAAGACAAATTCTTAGTGTTGTCTAACGACCCTTGGCCAATAAGGAATATTCTATTCTATCTATTCTATTCTATTCATTCTATTCTATTCTATTCTAATTCTAATTCTAATTCTAATTCTCTATCTATTCTAGTTCTCCCTTCTTGCACTCTCTGAAATCTGATAAAGGAAACTACTGCTCTCTTCTACCATCATCATGCCCCTGTCACACAGCACGCAAACGGATGCAAAGAGAATGTAAAACCGGAGAGAAAATTTGCCCATCGTTGTTAACACGATGCTTCCGTTCTGTACTCATCACTGCGTCCGTTTCTTCATACCGCTCTTCTATTGTCCAGCACGCGTCTACTGACATTTCAATCCGTCAGTTTTTGGCTGTCCAGCAAACCTTTTTGCAGTGGAAAATGTATCTAACAGCGTACCCGTTCATACATCCTCTACGCATACGGGGAACTATCCGTATATAACGCTCCGTCGTCAATCGTTGCGTCCTGAATATACCGCTAGGTATCCGCTTGCATCCGTTCCTGTCCCGTTGCCGTACTGGCCGCTTTGCTTGTGCTCCCCCGGAAGCCCTGCGGATGTGCCATCGCGCTTCCATCTGCTTCCAATGCCACTAGGCTTCTTGGAGCATTCGTAACATCCTGGCTACGTCCTCTCCCGTCCGTTCCTTTCCGTTTGTTGTCCGCTCTGCTTATAGCAGAATTTGGAGGCACTTTTGAGAGCGGATAACAAGGATGGAAAATTTTCTCGTCCGCTGTGTCCTTTTTACATACGTTTTGCATCCGTCGGCCTATGTGACAGGCCCTTTTAAGCCAGAGGAAGAGAAGATACAATGAAACAAGCAAAGGACTAACACAGAGCAAACATAACATGATTGCTATTGGGCAAGAGTAGCTGTAGTTTGGAATATTTTTAACATCAATTGCATATCATAACATTTTACTTATCAAAAACTTTTGTGTCAAGTACTTAACACTTCAATACTGCAGCCCTTGGACAAATTATTTTGTCCCCCTAGGGCACCTATGATTTTAGTTTCAGACCACTGGACTATGCCATACTGGATTTAGGCAAACAATGTTATATTACCCAACTGCACAAGCAATTATTTTAGCATACCGACACTCAGTTGCTGGTCATTCTTTGTGTCTCCCGTTTCAGGTCTCTTGCATTCCTCCACCCAAACCCAACCCTGTTTTTTGACACAACCCTGCTCAAAGTGACCAAGTATCTTAAACATGTGCAACAATGTACTCACTTTTATGTGGTCCAACTTCAAGCCCATGTGTGGGAGAGGTTGAGAGACTGCATTTGTTACAATGGGAGACTGAATCTCCTGGCCCTTGTCACAAGTGACAATAGAGATTTCAGCTTCAAGCACTTCCTTGTACAGGTAGTCCTTGATTTACGACCACAATTGAGCCCAAAATTTCTGTTGCTATTTTTTTATGGATAATGTATACTGAAGATGGCATTTAATTTCGTTGTATGAGGTGCAATGACAACAAAGTAAATTAAAACTAAATGAATTTTACCCCATTTTGACCTTCCTAACCAGATGTTAAGTGAATCGCTGCACTTGTTAAATTAGTAACCTGGTTGTTAAACGAATCAGGATTCCCTGTTGACTTTGCTTGTTAGAAGGTTGCAAAAGGTGATCATGTGACCTTGGGGCACTATCATAAGTATGAGTCAGTTGTAAGCGTCTGAATTTTGATCACATGACACTGAAAATAGCAATAGCACTTATATACCACTTTATAGTGCTTTACAGCTCTCTCTAAGCAGTTTACAGAGTCAGCATATTGCCCCCAACAATCTGGGCCCTCATTTTACCCACCTAGGAAGGATGGAAGGCTGAGTCAACTTTGGGTGGGATTCAATCTGCCAAATTGCAGGCAGCTGATTGTCAACAGAAAGTTTGAATGTTGTAATGGTGTGTGAAAAACTATCAGAAGTTACTTTTTTGAGTGAATTTGCAACTTTGGTCACTAAATGAACTGTTGGAAGCATTACCTGTAATTAAATGAACTGTTGGAAGCACTATCTGTAATTTCTAAACTAAATGAACTGTTGTAAGCACTACCTGTAATTTCTAAACTAAATGAACTGTTGTAAGCACTACCTGTANCTAAACTAAATGAACTGTTGTAAGCACTACCTGTAATTTCTAAACTAAATGAACTGTTGTAAGCACTACCTGTAATTCCATGGTAGAAGGGCTGAAAATGATCTTTGCTAGAGACCCAGACTGTAAATGGGTCTCTGACATTAAAAATTTACCCAAGAAATTTACATTGGCAATTGTACTGCAGGTTGAGCCATAATGAAAGAAAATAGCCTATAAATGTATGTAATAATAAAAACCTGGCAGGACTGTTATGCAGCTCACGGAGGACCCATATGCCAAGATTGGAAATAGTGAGGAGGTTCAAGTAAGACTAATACTATCCTCTTACAGCACTTAAGTTTAGCACAGTTACAGTTCGCAGATTGAATTTCAAAACAGTCACTAATCTTGGAATTGGAGAAATGAGCAACTTATCTTCCTGCATCTCTAGCTGGTATTGACTCAATGGTAATTTGATTTCATTATAGGCAAATTTTCCTTGAGCTCTAACTCTCAGAGTTTCCAGCTAAAGACTGGAGATTTTTGAGGATGCAATTCAAAATGGTGCAGGAGTCACCAATTTAGAGAATACTATCCAATTTGTGGATATTAAAATATTTTCTATCCTTGTGCCTCATTCTTTAAAAATGCCTAGCCTTATAAAGCCTTTGCCCAGATTCATCCTCCTTTCAGACCTTCCACAGCAGCCTCCACCTTCACCATCTCTCTTCTGCCAATAGTTTATGGAGATTCTCAGCCATCCAGGTCATGGTTGTCCCAAAGGTGCTTTTTCAAAAGGCAATTGGACTTTCTGGATGTTCTTTGAAGACGTTTCACTTCTCATCCAAAAAGCTTCCTGAGCTTGCTTGCTTTCTTTCTTTCTTTCTTTCTTTCTTTCTTTCTTTCTTTCTTTCTTTCTTTCTTTCTTTCTTT